>JAURVB010003528.1:62500-68943 GCA_033002965.1 Piper betle
ACACAAAGACAAAGTCTTCTGCACAAGCTCATTGTATGAAATGCCTCTCGAAATCCTCATCATTCGAGTATCACCCCCCACATATCTGAGCTTCCCGTCACTCGGCCGTGGCAGAATCCTACCACCAAAGCTACACAAGAACTTCATCCTCGACGCATTGTCAGAACCTCCCGACGACACATAACCCCGAGAAGCCCCTCCACGGCTACTCCCATCGCCTGACATCGACTGCGGCACCGACCGCATCGATGCAAAATAATTCCTACCCTCCGACTCAAACCTCTCCTTCTTCTCCAACTCCTTGGCCCTAACCTTCTCCCCTGCCGCCACAACCGACGCGTCTGAGCCACTCTCCGACCCCATATGCGCAATCCCCAGCATCCTCAAATCCGTATAACACGGCACTGCATTCCGATCCGCCGTACTCTCATTCCCCGCTGCGACAAACGGAATCCACGGATTCGCCCTGTCCCGCAAGAACTCGAGCGCGAATTCCTCCCCAGTTTGAATCGAAAAAGCGCAGGTTTAACCTCGTTCAACACATTTTGATCTATCGCCCTCGGATTCACATTATACAAGTTCGTCAGATCGGACGGAAATCGGAGTTGAGCCGACGAAACACCGCCGCCGCCAACCCCAACACGGCTCCCGTCGGGATCGTGTTGGAATTGGCCGTAGTTTCGCATTTGATCGATCGGCCCCTCCTCCGATTTCTTCCTCTCCATCACAAAAACGCTTAATGCAGACGATGTATATCTGAATCGTACTGAATCGAATCAAATCGAACCTCACCTCTTCTTGACCTCGTCATCCGCGGCGGCCGTGGGAAAGATCGGGCGAGAGGCTTCGAGCAGCGGCGGGAGGGGCTGTCGCCGTCGCCGCCACCGCCACCGCCACCGCCGGAGAGGAATTAGGGTTGGTGGGAGGGAGACGACGCCATGAAAGGTGGGAGTGGTGGTGGGGAGGAAGCGCTTTTTCCGGGAGGGTCAAAAAGGTCACGCCGTTGACGCATGCGCTAGCTAGGGTTTTTTGTCAATAATTAGGATGGTTAGATTCGATATTATCTCGATTAAGTTTGATTAGGGTCGTTGATTCGATATTATCTCCACTTTGTTCAAATTCGCCATTTAGCTAAATTAAAAGTTCTATTAATGACTGAATAAAAAATAAACCAACTACGGGCATTGCTTTGTCACTTGAGCGATCGACAAAAATTATAAATTAATGATATAAATAATATTTTAAATTTTTATTTTTATATTATTATTGATAATTATTAAATTTAAAGCACATCAATCTTAATACCAATTGACACGAGATATATTAAGAAAATGAGAAGAGATAAGAATTAGATAAATGAGATATTAGTAATTTGTAAAAAAATTAATATTTATAACGAAAAAATGATTAAATAATATAATAAATATGAAATAAAAATAAATTCTTATATTAACCGAATTTTGATTGTGTCCGCTCGATACTAACTTAACTGAATAATTTTGACGGTAGATAATTGACTTTTTGTTTAATATTAAGTAGAAGGGTATGGATAATGTCTTGTCATACACCCACTCTATTAAGCTTGAATTTGTTGATTCAATCTTATTATCGATTAAGTTCGATTCGACTATATAAAATTTTAATTAAATTAAAGTTTAATTCAAATTTAGTGAATGCTGAGCTCGAGTTTGTTGATTTGATGTTATTTAGATTAAGTTTGATTTGACTAGATATAGATATAATTAGATTAGAAGTTCAATGCAAATTTTATGAACGTTTAGCTCGAGTTAAAGCTTGACGAGTTTGTATTTACTGGTTGGTCCATGTTGAGAAGTGTGAACTAGGGCTCTATATTTTTCGACTGTATACGAAATGAAAAAGATTTGAATTTGTTGGGATTGTATTTAGATTAATTGTGATGAATTCATGTAACTTAATATTATGGTATTATCCTTTATGAAATGTTATGTCTCGTGTGTATTCCTACCTTCATTCTAAATTTTTTAATTTTAGACATCCAGCACTCAATAGGTAAGATTGGTGATATTAATCTACATTAATTTCCATTTGACTTGGTATAAGCTTAATATTAGAAACCTTGCTTCAAGGTTGTAAATTTTGACATCCCATGAACTTGTATTTCCTGGCTCAACTGGTAAAAAAATTACTCCTTGTTTTTTTTTTTTCTATTGTTGGTTAAAGGGCAATTCAACATGATCAAATCAAAACTCTCAACATTTGACTTTTTTATTTTATAAGTTCAACTCCTCTGTAGTCTCTTGACTTTATTGCGAAGGTTGGGTCCATTATCTATGTATAGTCTATACGTGCTAAAATGCCGACTTTCGTGTTAAACATTTGTGGGTTTTACACCAGAAGACTTAGTCAAATAATAATGAATATAATTATATTTTGTTAATCCCTATATCCTTCCCTCCGTGGACTGTGGATTAATTTATTTCCAAGTTTATTCATGTTCTGTTGCAGTGTGGGTTACACAAGTCAATTAAACAAAACATGTACACATCCATTTATACTTCTCTGTGTTCAAATTATGTTCCAGTGTTACCCCATGATAAATGTATACATTTATAGTATAATCAAGTCGGTTCTAGTCTTATATATTTTATACATGATGTTCGGTCGGTGTTGAGAAATTGTTAATACAACTTTTAACAAAACACATCCAACTAGAACTCAAATCTTGATTTTTTTAAATTTTTCCTCTTTTGATTATTGAAGCTCTAACCTTGTAACATAAACCAAGCTTCCTATTTATGATTAAATAGTCCATAACTCTAACCACTCGAGTTATCAATGTTGAGAAGGGTTTCTAAACTCTAACAACAATTTCCCACTCAAGTTTAAATTTAAACATGTTCAAAACTTTAGACTCTATCTTGAAATTCCAATCTTCAAGGTTTCACCAAAACTTTAACTCACGCTAAAGTCCACTCCGAAACCAAGAACCAAAGACTTCATGTCTATAATATCATGATCACAACATCATATCCAAATCCAAAGTCCTCTAAAGTTGCCCACTATGAGTTTACCATAGACTTCACAATTTTTCACCACTACATTCAAATTCCACACATTTAATGAACCATATTTTCCAAAGGAGTCTTAAATGCTATGGTTGAGTTTTGAAGCCTTTGGTGAAGTTCCAAGGTCCATACTCCACACCAATGCCTATCAATGAAATCTTTGAATAGTTGAGCAACATGCTGGTGAACACATATTTATATCTAAAGTGCTTTCCTCAAATCTTGATACTCTAAGTTCCAAGTTCAATTCCACGCCAAATTACTTTATCTAAGTAGTCATAAGTTGATATCCAACCATTCAAGTACAACTTTTCTGAACTTATGCATTAAGTTTTACTAACACAATAACTCATCCAAACTCAAACGTTAAGTTTCATCATCAAAATAACTTCTTAAGATTCTAAGATATAGGCTTGACAAAATTTTTTAATTGTTTTTATTAAAAAAATTGGGAGAGACAGTCTTTTCGCAATAAGTGAGCCAAGGGTTCTCAAGAGGGTTCAAGATGGGTTCTTGAATCTCAAAGAGCCCTACTGGACTCTTTTTTATAATATTGAGAATGTGTTGGGCTCGCTTGTGAACCCAAGCTCGGGCTCAGAGCTTAAAATCAAGCCGAGATGAGCTCCACTTGCGAGCCCACTTTCCATGCTTGGCCCAGCTCTATTTTGTTATTCGAGCTCGAGTGGGCTCATCTTGAAAAATAGACGAGCTGCTCGTCTACCACCCTTATCAAAAAAGTCCCAAAGCACATATTTTTCTTCAATATTTTGTCCTCCCAAATCACATATGCAATTAATGGCACACCCTACCAAATTAATCACATACACCAACAAAATGAATACTTGAATTCAATATATACGTACCTTACCCTATAGTACTCTTGCAGCCACTATATCCAACAATGACCAACTTCGCTCGGACAACATCTTCTTCAATATAGCGTACTACATATGGGGCTGAAGGCTCACCATTGAATCACCCGCCCACCAAGGTACTCACGAGAAAAGGCCACCTTGGTTGGCCTTCCTCCATGCTCCCATGCCTTCCATAGCGTTCCCCACATCCCTTCTTGTAATCAAGCCAACTTGTGATTTTTTTGACCCAAACCAAAGTATAGCCATATACTCCTCATCCAAGTCCATCCCCTTTTGTAAAATACATTTGTGGGCTAATCGGGCTATTATTAGAAATTTGATACTCTCTCCTTCCACATGTAATAAATATAATTCATAATTCATATAGAGAGTCAAGTAGGTAATGTCTGTGTTTTAAACATTGGCCCGCGTACAGTGTTACTTATTCCACTTGCATACCCCCCCCATGTTGATGGAAAATGATATAGGCATTTCTTTTGATGAGTCTGGGCCTTTCTTCAAGCCTACCTAATATAAATTATCCTTTGTACACAATTTCATGGCTTTTATTATACATATTTGTTTGATTACCCTTATTTTAGCCTTGGCTTTTTATTGAAAATATATCTTGCTGCTTGAGTCCTAGCACCCTAGTATTTTGAAATCGTTCTAAATTCTAACAGGGATGAAACTTTGACTAGTATAGGGGGAAGGCATTGCGTGTTAGAAAGTGGTGATTGAGTAGATTGTGTGGACTTTCCTGGAAGTTTGCTTTGTAAAAAAAAAAAGAAGAAAAGAAAAGATGAGGCAATGATCCTCCACCAGTAAACACAAGATGAAGCAATAGTCTTCCACTGGTTTGAAAGAAAGAGAAAAAGAAAAAGTAGTAGGTAGTCAATGGAAAATCAAAGCAAAGTTACTTCTTGTATTGGGTCAACTCGATACTACATTTAAGGAAGTTTGTGTCATATTGCTTCGGGATTTGTTGTATATATATGTGAGGATTTAGAAAGGATTTTTAATTCTAGGGTGCACATTAGCCTCTGATTTTTCTATCTTATTTATCCGATTTTTGGTCCCTAGCCCCTGGCCCCGTTACAACCTATAAAGACCTATTGATTCCATTGAATTGACATTGCCTACATTAGTGGAGATGGGAGCGAAAGGTGAACATATTTAAGCTTGTGCTTGATTGTATTCTCTTGGTTGTAGATGAGAATGATAAGCCAGTGGACTATCACACATATACATAGAGCTTTCTTTTCGTTGTGATTAATGAAAGGGAATTTCTAATTTGATTGACATCTTGTTGTCTCTGGATAGTTTGATTAAGAATCATATGAGAATATAATGGGGACTAAGTATTTTTGTGTAGTAAAATTTTGTTGGTTATGATATTTTGCTCGGGACGCGCAAAAGTTTAAGTTTGGGGGTGTGTTAAGCGTTTAAAATATATAATATTTACCCATGTTTTTAATATGATTTTGTACTTCTCAGGTATAAACATTATTAATTAAGTAATATTTTACTTTATTATTTTAGTTAATTAATATTTTATTATATATGCTTAACTTTGATGTTTTAATGCAGAAAAAGATGAATAAATTAAGCTTTGGATTTGATTGGTCATGACACTTGGCGCCACCCAATGGCTACAATGTATGGTGTTCAATGGAGTCGAACAGTTGGAAACTTAAAGGGACATTATAATTAATTAGATTACGTCGATTTGTGAACACCCTCTTCGAATTCTTGTATCTCCACTTCTATATAAAGGGGTGGTCATTTGTTGTTGATCATATCTCATCTCTTGGCTTCAGAGTGTAGTAGAAGAAGTAGTTTTAGTTTTTGTAATTTCTTTCTCTTTTATAATAAAAATTAGTTTCTTCTTTATAATGTTTTCTATTTTTATTATGGAGTAGTCTTTTATTTCGTTCTAGAGAAGAATGGAACTTAACATGATTTAATTGAATTTATTTCAAGCTTTTACTCTTTTATTCAATTGTATTGTTTGAATTATCATATTCTTAATGCTAAGAATAGATTGATCACCTATTTCTTAGATCATGAGGTTTAATTAGATTTCAGGAGAAATTAATTAGATTAGTCATTGGTAGTTCATCATACGACGAGTCTTTTGACTTGTTTGTCGTTGTGGTCGGAAGATACACAACACCGTATGCGATTGTAAGGCAATTCTTAATGCATTATTTTGTTGATTAATCAATTATCACCGGGAGGTAGAAATTGAGGCAAAATAATAGAAGCATGAAGGAGCGGGAGCCACCATGTCATATCATTATCCTAGATCGACAATCCGAGGGAATAAAAGATAAGAGTAAGATTTGATGAAGATTAAATTCATGTTAAGGGAAATTCGACTCTAGAACGAGTTTTATAATTTTAACTTCGCCTTTAATTTAAAGATATTACTTAGATTTAGTTAAGTTGGTTGTCTTTGTTTTGTCCTTCATTTTATTCTCTTTAATTAAGTTAAGGAAATTCATCTCCTTGTGGGACGATACTCAATGTTATCATTATA
>JAURVB010003529.1:0-12666 GCA_033002965.1 Piper betle
CGCGGGTGAGCTGAAACGGGGTGTTACATCTATGTAGTGGAAAAACAAACAAACAAAGATCATACAAATCAGACATACAACATGAGTTATGAATTGTATGCCAAAACAATGAAGATCTAGACACATTGATGATGAAAAAAATCATAACTATTAATCTAGAAACAAAAATGACATGAAACCACCTCTCGTTGATTTTTAAAATATATATATACATGATAAAAATACCATAAAAATATAAACAACCACATCATTAGGCAAACACCAAGGGAACTTCCAAACCATAACTAAAAACGAAAAGAAACATACCACAAACAAGCCAAGGGGAGGTCACTTGGGGTTTTCCCACTCCAAGCCCTTCAACTTGTGAAGCAAAACACCTAGGAATGCTCCACAAGGCTGAGAATAAATACAAAGAGGGATGAAATGGCTGGGAGAATGTTGGGGGTGAGTGGAGTGGTTGGGTTAGAGTGAAGAGGTGAGGATGAGGGTGGGGTTTTATAAAAAAAGAGGGTGGTTGGCTGGATGATGTCATAGGCATAAGTATTATACCTAAAGAGATGTGTTGGGATTTGAATTTTAAAAAGAAAATAGAGAAAAGATTTGGTAGTTTATAAAATAAATGCAACATGGAAAAAAATTTCCAAAATAAAACAAGTCACGGGAGTAAGGGCTTTTTAACAACGTCTTGGCATCTGTGATCTAAACTTGAGCGTTAAATTCAAACTTTGTGAAGGCACTAACACGATGTCATTTGTGTTTAGTATTCATTTGCATCATTTACATTTTTCCACTGAAAACACGTGAAATAAACACACCACAACACATGAAAAATGATTAGATATGTGGGGGACTCAGTGCTAATGTCTAACTAAACTCAACTAGACTGAACCAAACATAAAAAAAGGTTAAAGACATAGCATCTGACGAGGACAACAAAGCCAAAGTAGCTAAGGCAAGGGAAACTTATATATATCTATATATCATAAATAAATAGGTGACAAAAGGGCCAGACAAACAATTTGATCTAGGTCACGATCGAACCAAAAATAAAATCATTGGGCGAAAAGTCCGGATTGTACAATTTCTATCCTCTTTTAATGGAGGACCGATCTGCCTTCATTGTATTAGAGCAGATAGGAAGAAGAAACTTGTGAAAAGAGGACCACAGATTGTCCCATGAGCTCTATTATAAGAAAAGAGTTGCACACGGTGATAATATTAACTTTGAAAGTTGGAAAAGACAACAAGAAGCGGATATTTTTTGTTGTTACTTGTTTATCGATTTAAATTTGCATTTGATTAGCATAAATAATATAAAAATTTGCAAAATTTACATAAAGTAATTTATAGGAAAAACATTAATTTTTGTGAAAAGTTGTTCATTTGAAAAATATTTTGTATATGATGTAAATAATACTATCATCGACTAGTCATTTCTTTACCACAACAAAATTACTTATAAAAACACAACAAAGTGACATTCTTTTTAAAGAGATTTTATATCTCATATTTATGTCATAATTAACTCTTTGTAAATTTTTTTTATTTTTAATTTTTTCCATGCTAACTAAACAAATTTTAGATTCTTTGATATTCAGGCTCGTGAGAAGGAAATGTCTTTTTTCCAACATAAAAGTATGCCAAATGAGCTTGAAGATTTAAGCTGATATGACCCAGTAGTACTATTAGCTAAGTGATAGAACACACCTATGTTAATATTGCATCACAGTTATTGAGGATGAAATGGCCTGAAGCTCTTAGATTGGTTCCTTGGGCAATTGTGACCTAAGCTCAGCTCTGCTTGTAGGTTTGATGAGAGTCAATTTGAGCTCAAGTTGGGCCAAACCAAGTCAACCCAGCTCGAACAATTATAAAAAAAAAGAAAATACATGAAAATTAATGATAAATTTATAAAAGATTTTATTTGATTTAATAATAATCATTATAATCAAATTGAGTAAAATGCAACGTAGTAGTCTGATTACACATCCCTGTTTAGGTTGCCAAATGCTTATTCCACATGCAATTGTATGCAACTCTACGAAGGGTTGTGAATAGTTCAATTACAATTTCAGTCGATAAAATTACCATAACCATCTATTATTTTGAAAATTTTACTATAACTAAGTCATTAGCCAAGTTTATAAGATTTTACCATAATCAAGTTTTTACTATTTTGTCATCATTTAAATGGTTAATATATGGTTAAATTTTTACTAGTGTAATCATAAGCCTAAGATTAAAAATTAAGTTCTCTAAAATGCTTCGTCACTCACAAAATATAAAATGCTCCAACCATCCAAATTATTGTAATATAAGATTAGAAATTAAAAATTAAGTAAATAAATTATTTAAATTATGTAAATTTATTAAATTGATACTTTGGTAGTCAAAAGTTTTAAGAGATTAATATTGAGGTAAAAATAAATTTTATATTTACATATAAAATAATTTAATGATATTCAGTTAAACCATATATGATAGAGCTTTCTACCACTAATGTTAATAATAAAAGTAGGTACAATTAAATTAACTTAGTGTTCACCATTTTTGTTCCATTGATTTAGAACAGTTAGTAAATCAGTGAATCAATGGCATTTACATCCCTAATTTACATAGTGCCTCCAAGTAAAAGTTACGTATTGTTAAAGATAAAAACAAACAAACAAACTATTTATATTTGTCATTATTGCGTTGGGACGTCACATCGTGCGTGGTTAATTGTTTCGAGAATGATGCATGTACGCTTTTTATTGCTTGAGAGTGTAACTTTACCAACATAATTATACTTTAGCTGAATGGCGTTGGGCTGCTGGGCAATGCATATTGTTAGGCTTTCTGTTCCCCACTCAAACTCCAAACTCCAAAACCATTGTTGGACGATAAACCCAAAACATGTCTAACCCTGTTTCCTCGCAGGTGATCAATTACAGACCAAGAGTGGTTGTTCGAACGTACATCTACTCCATCCCTAATTCTTGTTAAATTTTGTATGGAAGACTTTTCAAACATGGACATGTACATGCCCACTAAACACGATGAGCAACTAGTGTTTGTACACTAAGTTAAGCAATGGAGAATTATGAAAAGATTACTTTGAGATCGGGGTTGCAGCCAAGGCGCCCTTGTCAAAGTACCAATAATAAAAGAAAATAAATAGAAGATTAACATAAAATAATTTGTTTGTATGATTGGATAACGGAATCACACAAAAAAATAGACTTGGCAATTTAAAATTTTATTAAAAATAATACATGAATACAATAATTCTTTCTGTTTTTGCTCTCATTTTCTTTTTCGGATAGAGATCTATTTATCGGTATAGAGCTGCATCGATTTATTCGCAATGTTTTCCCTAAAATCCTCAATTCACCCCTAATTGTGGAACCAATATTTGATTTCAATTAAGCCTTGTTTTTTGGAAGCGACCCAGCGCATGCACAAATGGAGCTAAGAGGTACAATCTGGTTGATAGTAACTTGACATGTACATGATGTATCTATATGTATCTATAGTGGGAGCAAATTTATTGTAGCATCTTTTTTATTATTTCGAATCTCCGCAATTAATGGAGTCTGAAAAAATTAAATTTGTTTAGCAATTAGAATCCACCAAATATGGTAATTATGACCAATAAGAGAGCTACTAGAGGGGGTTTTCTGTAGCATTTGTTATAGCAAATCCCCTTCCATCTATAATAAGTGTGATACATGTTGTATGTATAATAAGTGCGACGTATGTCTAGATAGGCATTTAGAGATGTCTTTCTCCTCATTAAGACAATTGTGATTCCACCATTTTCGTAATATTTGAAAGAAAATTTTAATTAATTACCATCATAGTTGGACCTTAACACACGCTCAAATTATTTTAGGGTTTGTGTTATTTTTTATGAAAAAATAATTCACTTATTATAATCCTACTTATTATAAAAGTATGTCACTCAATAGAGCGATGACCTAAGCTTATTTCGTTATTCTTCGTGTTGCTCTGTTTATCCAAACTATGTAAGATATTGCTTCATACGAGACTTATATTATAGAATAAATTTTTATTGAATAATAGAATAGACTATAATAATCTAATATATTAGATATAGATTTTGATTAATTCTAAAATTAAATAAAAATATACAATATAATAATTTATTTATTTATTGTTATATTTTAATCGGCCAAATCTACTTTTAATAAGACTATGTTTGTTTACATGTCTAAGTTTGAGAACACCACTCTTGCCATGGGCCATTTTTGTAATCTGCCATACCAAGTTCTCCTATTCGTGGAACTTAGCTTTTTGTAATAGATCTTGCTTAACTGTGTTAGCCCGGTATAATGTCAAGAGGTATAATGCCCAAAAAAAGCATTAAATTGTCTCAATTATTTAATTTAATTAAAATTTACTCGATGTTTGTTCATGTGTTTAGCGGGTAAAAATTTATACGCAAAGGAAAATACAACAATAAATATTAAATAGTTTTTTTAAACCGGTTGGGAGGTTCCTTGTCTAAATTTATAATATGTAACTAAGGTCTTGAAATAAACAAATTGAACCAATGTAGAGATTTTTTCAGATGAAATCTTTGGTTGCCATTTGCCAAGACATATGAACGTGACATTTAAAGGGTAGGCCAGAAATACCTACAACGAATACATGCATTTAACAAACACAAAACAAGATATCAAAGCTCATCAAATCCCAACATTTCATACATCGTATTGTAATGCACTGAAGTGAAGGCAGCTTAGAATTTAGCCGCACAGAATAATACATTACATTAAAAATTCAAAGATATCAGACCGGATCACCCAAACCAATGAAAAACGTAAGTCTCGATATCCAATGTCAACAAGTTGACAAACTTCCCCGCCCTCAATAATTGAATCCATCGTCGCCTCATTCATCCTCACTGTCGCCGGGTATTAAAAAAATTGTGTAAAATTTTTAATATTTTTAATTTCATAATTTTATAATTTATAAAATTGTGTAATATGATTCAACAATTATCCCAATTAAATTATTTGGGCCTAATTTTGACCCTTTAATTTTAACCATTGACAATCCGTATACATTTGTGGATGAGTTCATAAATACAATCCAATTACGCTCAAAATTCAACTTCATAAAAAGATTAGCTGTGATTTAAACGAGGACTGTAAATTGTCAACTCGATTTAAACTCAAATTTACCGATGATAATAATAAAATAATAATAATAATACTATAAAATGTTAAACACGGTTTCAGGATGATGGCATGGGCGGCGCTCTAGCCATGGCCGTCCGAGGGACCTCTCCGTCCTCTGGACCAGCGACCATCTTCCCCTATTTATTTAATAAACAATAAAAAAAGCTCGAATTATTTTCCGGCATAGGTGGTGGTTTGATTGGGTTGGGGCGATGGGTTCATTGGATTCAAGGAGGGGGGAGGATCGGCATGGGGGATTGGGTGTTTGATGAGGAGGAAGCAGGTTGATTCCGTGCGTTCCAGGCCAGAAGGAGGTCGCGAACTCGCCAAGGCCTTGTCTGTTGTCCAACTCATTGCAATTGGTAGATGCGATAGATCCTCTCTCTCTCTCTCTCTCTCTCTCTCTCTTTTTCTTTCTTTGGAAATTTGTTTTATTTAAGTCGGTTGCTTGGTATGCTAAAGCTAGATGCTGTCTTATCTTTGCTTGGATTGATACCCTTGCATGCTCAAGTCAAATGCTGTTGAAGGTAGAGAAGAATTTTTAGGAATTAGCTCTTCTCAGGCTGCAACGTGATTTTTGAAGGACTAATGGATTCCGCACCATATTTTGTCGTTACATTTTTCCGTGTGCATGTGTATAAGGTCTAATGAGCTGTCTGTTGTTCAAGTCATATTGGAAACCAAAGACACTCTTCTCTTCAGTGCTTCTTGCGTTATTGTCTTTGCCTTGGCATTCGTCAATACTAATCTCATCATCTGCTCTTTCCTCAAAATTTTTTTGTTCAAGATTGGAAAATTTTTGTTAGTAACGTTTGTTTTAGACATCCACTTTTTGTGTACCGAGATTTGAGGGTTTTGATTCCATTTGATGATTATCTCTCTTTATTGTTAGGAGGCGGTTGCTCGTTTGCTAGTAGTGAGTTTGTGAGATTTGATTCATTAAAATTGTTTATGGTTTTTTTGTTCTAGCATATAATCACTTGTTCTTTTAACGAGTTGTAGAAATTTTGATTCCATACGCTAGTTTTTATTCTCCTATTTAAAACAGCACTTGTTTTTTTGTTACACTATTTTAGATTTTTTAGCCCCTTTCGCTAGCTAGTTCAGTCACCTGTTCGAAGACTGCCCTTTGTTTATCACTGTATTTTGGAGTTATTGGTTTCATATGTGTATGCTGATATTCTCTGTTCCTTTTGGCAATGATAAAAATCATAAAAATGTTTCTTTCCAGGTGTGGGGTCAACAATCGGAGCTGGAGTGTACGTGCTTGTAGGAACTGCTGCTCGGGAACATTCTGGGCCTTCTTTAACCTTATCATTTCTAATAGCAGGAATATCTGCAGCATTATCTGCATTTTGCTATGCCGAACTAGCTAGCCGATGCCCTTCTGCGGGTAGTGCTTACCATTATTCCTACATATGTGTTGGAGAAGGGTAAGTAAACAAGATTCATTCTAGATGATTTGTGAGTGCTACCGTAGTCTTCAAGTAGGTGCCTGGCTCGCATCTTGTCATGTTTTTCCTGTGGAAGATTGCGGGCATGGGTTGTTCTATCTTGTATATGGTCCTGTGGAAGAGGCCTTGTAGAATATGGCATGTCGCCTACCTGAGTCCACTGCAATGATGCAATGATGACTATGAGATGTATTCTTTGCAAGTCCATGTTTATTTTCTCTGAGATTTAATTTTCTTGTTTCCAGTATAGCTTGGCTTATTGGATGGGCACTTATATTGGAGTATACTATTGGCGGCTCTGCTGTAGCACGTGGCATATCCCCAAATTTGGTTAGTAAATAATCTGTCAAACACATGTATATTCAGCACATGTTGTTTGATCATTGTTATTTGGAACCATCTTTGTTGGATTTATTTTTGAATGATCGAAATTGATTTTATGAGATTTTTTAACGTTATTTTTCTTGATAATTCAAAATATTCATTGCCTTATCATTATTTGCTCTGATTACAGATGCAATCACTTTGTTCTTGAAATTTCAGGCTCAGTTTTTTGGCGGACAAAATAGTTTGCCTGGTTTTTTAGCTCGGGCTTATATTCCCTGGCTTAATATTGTGGTTGACCCATGTGCAGCAGTTCTTGTCCTTGTAGTCACAGGTCTTCTTTGTGTGGGAATAAAAGAGGTAATTCTTTCAAAGTATATTGCCACCTTTCATTATTCTGATATCAAACGCCAACCAGTGCTTCTACCAGCTTCAATGAATTTACTCTTTTGAATAGAGTTCGTTAGCACAAGCCATTGTAACAAGTGCAAACATCTGCGTAATGCTCTTTGTCATTCTAGCTGGCGGGTATTTAGGCTATCAGACTGGCTGGGAAGGTTACAGTCTTCCAACGGGGTATTATATTTAGTTTATTCTAAAACATGTCCTTATGTTTTACTATGTGATGCAAAAATTTTGACTTAGCCTTCTCCCTTGTACACATTTCAGATTTTTCCCTTTTGGTGTAAATGGTATGCTTGCAGGTTCCGCCACTGTTTTCTTTGCCTATATAGGCTTTGATACTGTGGCAAGCACAGCAGAGGAGGTAATATTTTTTCTATAGCTTCTCACATTAAGTGGTATATGTTCTTGGATTTATTTACTTAACTGTGGTCTCTGGAAGTATATTTTTTGTTGATTTGATCTTCCATCTCTCTTATAGTTGTATACTTGACATAAGCACAATTTATTTGTTATTTACCATTAATCCACCGTGCCTTCTTTTTGTATGAAGTCCACAGAACTGCTTGTGGATCAACTTTTACATTTTCACCCTCAATGTCTATTGTCCCAAATTTCTGTGAGTTTGTGGAAACTTTTGACAAAAGCACGTGATGAAATTATTATTATTTTTTTTAAAGCTAAAAAAGAGAGATGGATGGAAATATTATTATAGTTATGTTCCTGATAATCATGGGAGTTCGTATCTTCTAGTTATCGTTGGATTGGTCACAGGAGAGATGTGTACATGCTAATCTTTTTATTGTCAATGGGCAACTGGTTTAAATTACGAAAGTAAAATTCTTATACTTGTTTAGATAAATTTCATGCCTCTTTCTTATAGGTTAAGAATCCCCAAAGGGACCTGCCACTGGGTATAGGCATTGCTTTATCCATTTGCTGTATCTTGTATATGTTGGTGTCCATTGTCATTGTGGGTCTTGTGCCATACAATGCTATGGATCCAGACACACCAATTTCATCTGCATTTGCAAGCCATGGAATGCATTGGGCTGTGTAAGATTTTTTTCATTTCCAATTTCACTTTTTCATAGCTTCTATGTGTCCATTGATTAAATTATTTGCTAAATAGATATGTGATCACCGCTGGTGCTGTAACTGCTCTGTGTTCGACTTTGTTGGGTTCAATGCTTCCTCAGGTGCATATATTGGTTATATATATTTTTCTTTTTAAGATTTGGTAGAGTCTATTTGAGTTTGGTAGTTGTCTTCTTCAAGGGGCTTAAGAAGAATCTCTTGAAACTTTATTGTTTAGCCTTCTATGTTGCGCTGGCAGTATAGCGAGACTGAAATCAGTTACTTGGGGACATATTTAGTCTACCTATTTCACTGATTTGCCAAGGTTAAAGTGATTTAAACCATACAGTTTTGTGAGTGAATGGCCGTAAGTTGTCAAGTGCTGCCATTTTTTGCTGTCAACAGCTTTCACCTGCAGATCCACTGTTACTTTTCTTCTCTTAGCCTTTAATGCTGAATTTGACAGTTGGGAGGCTTACATAATCTGCTAAAATAAAATTTTAATAGTGCAAAATTTTTGTTTTTGTCTGCCAAGCTGAATAACTAATACATTTTTATATAAATTGAGTGAATTTTAATAGTGTCTTAAATGCTTTAGGACCATTTTCTAAATTGCGGATCTGCACTTGTATTTCCCAGAGTGTGTTTTTGTGTGTGCTTTAGCTATGCATTGGTTTTGTCATCATCTTTCTTTTGATAATATTATGATATATTTCTACACTGTTTCCGTTCATTGATTTTCAGCCTAGAATATTGATGGCAATGGCCAGGGATGGCTTACTTCCGTCATTTTTCTCTGATGTGAACAAACGAACTCAAGTTCCAGTCAAGAGCACAGTGGTGACTGGAATATGTGCTGCATCCTTAGCCTTTAGTATGGACGTTTCCCAGTTGGCTGGCATGGTGATGTGTGTTTGGATTTGTTGTCTTGGCACATCTACATTGTTGAATTCTTAATCAAATGCTTATTTGTTCAGGTTAGTGTGGGAACACTTCTTGCATTCACTATTGTTGCAATTTCTATTTTAATTCTTCGGTATGTCCCACCGGATGAGGTTCCACTTCCACCATCACTTCAAGAATCAGTAGAATCTGCATCTCGATATGATGTGCCAGAGGAAAACGCACAATATCTATCTGGTACTTGTACAAATGATAATGCCAACATAGAAAATGCAGAAACTTCAGCAGGGTATCCTCTTATTGTCAAGGAAAGCAGTGAAGGTACCAATTATTTAAGTTATTTATTATTGCCCCTAAGTTGCGCTTGTTTAA
This sequence comes from Piper betle, assembly GCA_033002965.1. Lineage (NCBI taxonomy): Eukaryota > Viridiplantae > Streptophyta > Magnoliopsida > Piperales > Piperaceae > Piper > Piper betle. Next base: position 9,719 of record JAURVB010003529.1, read on the forward strand.
TAATAATAAAGCTTGTAATGCAGACAAGTTAAAAGAGCTTAAAAGAAGGAAGGTTGCAGCTCTGAACATTGCTTTTGTGTGCGTTGGTGTTATAGTGCTTACTTCTGCTGCGTCTACTGAATCCTTACCAAGGTGCGTGCTGAAGTACCTTATTTTAATCATAACTAGCTGATCAAAATTTGTGATTCTGTGTTTTTTGTTTAAATATAGTTTCAGAGTTCTCAGGTGAGAGGTGATGTCATTGATTTATTTATTGTAGTCCACCTGTAAGTGTCTGATCTGGGCCAAATAATGTAGATCATCTTCATTATAACTTGAGGTTGCAGTTTTTGTGTCATCACCCTTAGCAAAGCTGAGTGGTTATTATTCCCATTAAAACCTCATGGGAGAAGATGATTACGCAAATGTGAGTCATATAAAACTACAAAATCAAACCATTGGAAAAGATTTTAGATGTCGACGAGGATGCTTTTTTTTTGCCTGTTTTTTTCTAATATTTACATTGGAGATGGAATTAAAACCTATTTAGTTGTTTTCAAACATCAACTAATATATGGTTATTGTCTTCATTTATAGTGAACTTTACGTTAAATCATCTAGAATGTATCTTCCCAAGTTTTAGAGGCAATTCTTTGGTTACTTTCCTTTAGGATTGTACGATATTCTCTATGCTTGCTGGGCAGCTTATTCCTTGTGTATGGATTGATTGTACTTTCCTGGATTGAGCAAGATGATGGTCGGCATAGCTTCGGACATGCAGGGGGTACGTTGATAGAGTTACTAATTATTTAGTGTGTATTAGCATATGTATTTATTTAAAGGAATGAATTCATGCATCACTTAGTTGATGAAAATGATTCTACGCTTGCAGGTTTCACTTGCCCTTTTGTTCCACTGCTCCCAATTTCCTGTATCCTCATCAATGTCTATCTATTGATAAATCTCGGGTTGGTAACCTAAGAGTTATACCACACTAATAATTTGTTCTTTAAAATTGATTAGAAGCTGAATTTCATAATTCCCTTTTTTATCTACTTATGTCTCGTCTTTTCTTTTAAGAAAAATGTTATGTGGTAGCTACTGAAGTAAGAGGTGAACTCATCCTTTTTTGTTCTTATGGAAGAAATATGGTGGGGTTTTTTTTTTTACAAGGCAATCCAACACACAGACACGCCTTCTCTAGTCACTACACACTCCAATTTGGGGAATTGAACCCCCCGCAACCTCTAGAGGATTGGAATCAGGGCTTTCACTGTTTTGACTGTTTTGTCTGTATTTAATGTTTCGGATGAAGCCTTCCACTACCATTTTTGTCATAAAGGCTTTGTTCAGCAAGTGATATTGCAATATATCTATTACATTTCTCTTTGTGTTCTAAATTTCTTGTTTATGTTATTCTGCAGGACTGGAACGTGGATACGGGTTTCTATTTGGCTTGTAATTGGAGTATTTGTATATTTATTTTATGGACGGAGCCACAGCAGTCTAAAAAATGCTGTTTACGTACCTACTGCACACGCTGATGAGATCTATAGAACGTCTTCAGAATATCTGGCATAGATTAGAGCGTGTGGTCGGCTTACATCTCCATCAGGTTATGAAATTTATACTTGTAAGATTGTCAATTATCATCTCCATTCATGTAACCTAATATTGCATTCTTGAAAAAAAGAAAGGATTCCACATTACAATATTGATATTGGAGCTAAATGTACCATAGAAAAATTGATAAGCTTCATCAAAAAATTTGATAAGCCCTCCATAATTCATCTGTACGGAAATGTAAATACAACAAACCTTTTATTATTGGCATCAAATTGGAGTTTCCTTTTTTCTTGTAAAAGTGAGTGGTGCAAACTTGCGTAAACATTTCTGTTGGTCTTGAGTTTTCACTGCTTCCAATGTGTATTTTTATGTCCTTTGAGTTTGGTAGCAAATAGCCCAGATTAAACTCACTTGTAATGGGTAGTCGTTTGAGAGCAACTGGAACACCGAGTAGCAATGCAAGCTTCGACATTTGGGTGAGTTGGATTTCCATGATTAATCTACTCTATGGTTTCAATCAAAATGCATTAATTTTTTTTCTTTTTTAACCAAACATAGAATAGCCAATATTCTTAGATATAACCGATGTTTTACAATGTTTTCCAATTTTCATTGAATTAGGTTCAACAACCCTCCCCCCATTTTTACATTATCAATGATTTACCATTGTCTCTACCGGAAAACAAATGTGGCATCATCAAATATGAATGCGTGTTTTTTGTGTGAAATCTTTTCGAGCATTTTCTACTTTTTGGAGGTCAGAGAAGTTAGACATGCTGGTTTTATGGTGCTAATGGATGATCTAATCCTTCCTCATCTCGCTTTGAACATATATATGCTAAATGCTTTGGGACTCCTTTCCTACACAAAGGCCAAGATAATTTGGTATTTGATATGCAAGGTAATTATATGACATCACGTCTCAATTGGTACAGAACAATGATGGGTTATCGCACAAATTATTATGTGACATATCGATTGACGGATTGAGGTAGGAATCAGTCCCAAATTGCAAGTGAGAGTAGTTTACATATCTAGCACCTGAATTGATGATTAAGCATATTTTAAACGAACCTCAATTTTAATACAGATTGGGGACCCTTGAAAATATTTGGCCAAAATTACCTTTTTGGTTTTTTTTCTAATACACACCCGCCAGCCCACTTTTGACGACACATCAATGCATCGTAGCGGCGGCGCTTGGGCCAATATGGCCTAAGGCATCCCTTCCCTTACTAGATTTGGCCTGGGGTGCCCATTGGGTGGGGTATTTGCAAAACTTAATTTAACCAAATTCTAATAGTTCGGGTTTGGTATCTATATTATACGGTTTGATTTTAAACAACTAAGTATTCGTTTTATAATTGTCAAATTTAGTTTCGATTATTGGGTATTAGATACCT
>JAURVB010003530.1:0-11843 GCA_033002965.1 Piper betle
TGTTAGTTTTACTTCAGAATTTTCATCGATTTTGCTCGTAATTGTGATGATGTGAAATTTAATTTGTATGTCATTCATGTAGTGCCATGTTAGGATTTTGTGCATGCATTCATTCATGACAGAACGTATCTTCATCTTAAGACGCCGAGATTGGATCCGCACGAGTTAGGTTCGCATTAGCCGACCTAACCGGGGACTGTAACATGCCGGTTCGGTTCACGAGCGTGAACCGGATTTGGGGTGTTACAACACATGTCCGGACTTGTGGTTCAAAGGGTACTAAACGCGACTGCCTAAGAGTGCTCGGTCTACGTGCTCAAGGCCAGGAGTAATATGGAGGTTCAGAGAGGGCTTAGGATAAAAGTTTTACGAGAAGTACTGAAAAAGAAGTGTCGTGAGCAGCATAGTACCAGATAGATCAGGATGCTGTTGAGTCAGCTACTCGATGGCTCCTTTGTAGTTACCCTTATGAGAGTTCTTGAGGAAGATATATGATGGTTTGTTTTCCATGAGAGTTTGCTCTCATGTTCCAGTTTGATATTAGTTATTTCCGGACCAGTGATACCCGTTGCTGACGTTTTTCTACTATATTTAGGTGAGGATGATGATTGGTGTATGCCGGCCTCGACGAAGGAGTAGCGCTTGCATTGCACACACATACTTGGTGCCGCGCCGACTTTTGCGTAAGATATGATGTGATTGGCTTTTGTAGTAGATTTACATATTGGTATTTATGCATGTGTTTGTGCGGCTTGTATGCCATGTTTTAGAAATGCATGGAAATATTTTGAAGAAAACTCTAATGATGTGCTATGTTGAAATGAAAAGGAACCAAATGAGCTAGGTATGAGATTGCAGGTGGGCTAGACCCAATTACAGTATGTGTAGATGATTTGTTGCGATATAAATGATAGTTTTATATATACTATATTGTGTCGTATTTTAACAGGTCGTTCCCTTATTGCACTTTTAGGGGAGGTTCTATCCGTTTTATTCCAAATTTTACGAATTTTGTTGCTATTTTGACTATTTTGGCGTGTAGTTATTATCATGGCATTCACGTAGTATCCTGTTAGGGTTTGCATCTTATTCATATATTGTTTACGCATTAGGGGCGTACTCCATCTTGAGACGTCGAGAGGGTTATGTCGTAGCCGTTTAGGTTTTGGGTCAGCCAACTTAATCGGTTTACGAGTAGTTCGATCCTTTGTAACAGTTCCGATCTGGGTTAAGAGTAAACCGGATTGGGGTGTTACATAGCAAACCCGAACCCAACCATATAAACCCAATTATGATATAAAAAATTGAATTTAAATATAATATAAAAATTAATTAAAAATAATTATTTAAAATATATGGAGATTAATTAGGCAAATATAAAAAATAAAATTAAATAGATATTAGTTTATATATAAACAAAAATAATCATGATAAAAATATAAAATTTTAAATTTTATATTATTGATACTAGGTGTTACAGCCTTGATTCGTGGACGTCCCGGGAACCAGGGTTTGGGTGTTGTTCCTGGATTCCCTACGTCCATGAAGGGGATAGCAGTGGTTATCCGAGTGGTGGAAACAACACACCGAGGCTAACCCGTGATTATGTTGCAGTCCAAACCGAGTTGCACGACGCTGCTGGAGGACCGAGCATGCCGGTGGAGCAAGGCGTCGGGAACAGCAGCAAGTTCCGGCATTTGGGTCGGTACATGGTGTGCCGAGCAATGCCGGGTCTGGGTTCGAAGAAACCTCAAAAGCAGCAAGGTCGGATCGAGGTGCGCTAGCGAGTGCTGTGATCGAGCACTGGCGCTAGGCGCTGCGTGGTGATCGGTATTTGGACCGATCACGCTACCGGGAGCAGCAGCAGGCGCGCGCGAGCGAGCGCGCGCGAGCGTCGCGCAAGTGTGCGCACAGGCGGACGCGCGCGGGCGAGCGCGCACGGGCGAGAGCGCGCGGGCGAGCGCGCGTACGAGCGATAGCGCGCGGGCGAGCGCGCGCGGACGAGCGCGTGCGGGCGCGCGAGCGGGTGCACGGGCGCGGGCGCGCGAGCGCTGCATGGTGCATGGCGCGAGCATGAGCGGCATGCGGGTACCGCTGTTTGGTGCGGTACTGGGTCCTGATCGGTAGCGATGCGCAGATTTGGGCGACGCAGCGGTGGACCATTGCTGGCAGTTGGTCGGTAGTTGCTGCGAGGTTGAACCAAGGCCTAGGGTCGAGCCGTGGTGATCGAGACGGGATCCTAGCGGTGCAGCCGACGGTTAGGAGGAAGCTTCCTGGACGTTGCTGGAGTATCTTGGTGAAGATATGCAGTTATCCAGATTGGGCGTTGCAACAAACTGCTGAAGATAAACTTGGAGGCCGTTGGATGAACCTGGATGGGAGATGGTCTAGGTTGCTGAACACGGTGGATCTTGCAGATCTCTGGAGTTGAAGATGCTGGCAGATTCGGAGTTATCTTGGAGCAGCAGTTCGTGAGTATATAAGGGTTAGGCCAGACGTGGAGAAGGGAACTTCTCTTCGACGGACTGAAGAGGGGGCCGATTGGGTACTTGTTCTCGTGGTGAGACTTGCTGATCGGTGTGCAACGTGAGCAACCTGGAGAGGGAAGAAGCGAGGGAGTTGCTGCAGCCGGCGCTGGGAGTAGTGCTGGAACTCCAGACGCTTGCTTGAATCCAAGGTGCACGTTGTGAGGTTGCTGGTGTTGGCAACTGGGAGGGTTACTCGGGCCAGGTAATCCTTGTGTGAGTTCCTTTGTATTTTGGGTACATTGGGGCGAGGCTGTGGGGGCTGTCCACAAGCCGAGCAGGTACTTGAGAGGAGTTCGAGTGCTTGTAATCCTTATAGTCGGTTTAATGATATAAGGTTGGGGTTTCCCCGTATATCTGTGTTGTGTTCGTTGTCTGACGTTTTAGGCAGGGAACCTTAGTACCGGGTCGTGGTCGAGGTTTACAAGGCGACGGTGGTTGCTGAGACGAACAAGGACAGAGGCACGATCTCTACCAGGCGTGTTGCTGGTGGGGCGATCGGGCAGTGCTGCGGTGGTGGTGCTGTTTGACTCCTGGAACAGCCTATCGGCAAGGAGTGCCGATAGCCAGGAGTGCTGTCGAAGTGCTGGTTTGTGTGGCCAGACACGGGTGATCGATCAAGGGCGCTGTTTGAGGGCAACACCGAACGGGTGGATCTGCTGGACGTGCAGGGGTCAACCTCGGTGGTGCGTATTGCGGCCGAACACGAGTGTAGTGTTTGTGGCCTTGGCTCCCGCTATTGCGTGTTGAGTAACAGGCTGAGTGTTCCCAGGGAGGGGAATACGCCGCACAGGCAGGGACTCGGAGGCGAAAAATTCGACCTTACGAACGGGCCTGTGACACTAGGTATCTAATACCCAATAATCGAAACTAAATTTGACTATTATAAAACGAATACTTAGTTGTTTAAAATCAAACCGTATAATATAGATACCAAACCCGAACTATTAGAATTTGGTTAAATTAAGTTTTGCAAATACCCCACCCAATGGGCACCCCAGGCCAAATCTAGTAAGGGAAGGGATGCCTTAGGCCATATTGGCCCAAGCGCCGCCGCTACGATGCATTGATGTGTCGTCAAAAGTGGGCTGGCGGGTGTGTATTATGAAAAAAAACCAAAAAGGTAATTTTGGCCAAATATTTTCAAGGGTCCCCAATCTGTATTAAAATTGAGGTTCGTTTAAAATATGCTTAATCATCAATTCAGGTGCTAGATATGTAAACTACTCTCACTTGCAATTTGGGACTGATTCCTACCTCAATCCGTCAATCGATATGTCACATAATAATTTGTGCGATAACCCATCATTGTTCTGTACCAATTGAGACGTGATGTCATATAATTACCTTGCATATCAAATACCAAATTATCTTGGCCTTTGTGTAGGAAAGGAGTCCCAAAGCATTTAGCATATATATGTTCAAAGCGAGATGAGGAAGGATTAGATCATCCATTAGCACCATAAAACCAGCATGTCTAACTTCTCTGACCTCCAAAAAGTAGAAAATGCTCGAAAAGATTTCACACAAAAAACACGCATTCATATTTGATGATGCCACATTTGTTTTCCGGTAGAGACAATGGTAAATCATTGATAATGTAAAAATGGGGGGAGGGTTGTTGAACCTAATTCAATGAAAATTGGAAAACATTGTAAAACATCGGTTATATCTAAGAATATTGGCTATTCTATGTTTGGTTAAAAAAGAAAAAAAATTAATGCATTTTGATTGAAACCATAGAGTAGATTAATCATGGAAATCCAACTCACCCAAATGTCGAAGCTTGCATTGCTACTCGGTGTTCCAGTTGCTCTCAAACGACTACCCATTACAAGTGAGTTTAATCTGGGCTATTTGCTACCAAACTCAAAGGACATAAAAATACACATTGGAAGCAGTGAAAACTCAAGACCAACAGAAATGTTTACGCAAGTTTGCACCACTCACTTTTACAAGAAAAAAGGAAACTCCAATTTGATGCCAATAATAAAAGGTTTGTTGTATTTACATTTCCGTACAGATGAATTATGGAGGGCTTATCAAATTTTTTGATGAAGCTTATCAATTTTTCTATGGTACATTTAGCTCCAATATCAATATTGTAATGTGGAATCCTTTCTTTTTTTCAAGAATGCAATATTAGGTTACATGAATGGAGATGATAATTGACAATCTTACAAGTATAAATTTCATAACCTGATGGAGATGTAAGCCGACCACACGCTCTAATCTATGCCAGATATTCTGAAGACGTTCTATAGATCTCATCAGCGTGTGCAGTAGGTACGTAAACAGCATTTTTTAGACTGCTGTGGCTCCGTCCATAAAATAAATATACAAATACTCCAATTACAAGCCAAATAGAAACCCGTATCCACGTTCCAGTCCTGCAGAATAACATAAACAAGAAATTTAGAACACAAAGAGAAATGTAATAGATATATTGCAATATCACTTGCTGAACAAAGCCTTTATGACAAAAATGGTAGTGGAAGGCTTCATCCGAAACATTAAATACAGACAAAACAGTCAAAACAGTGAAAGCCCTGATTCCAATCCTCTAGAGGTTGCGGGGGGTTCAATTCCCCAAATTGGAGTGTGTAGTGACTAGAGAAGGCGTGTCTGTGTGTTGGATTGCCTTGTAAAAAAAAAAACCCCACCATATTTCTTCCATAAGAACAAAAAAGGATGAGTTCACCTCTTACTTCAGTAGCTACCACATAACATTTTTCTTAAAAGAAAAGACGAGACATAAGTAGATAAAAAAGGGAATTATGAAATTCAGCTTCTAATCAATTTTAAAGAACAAATTATTAGTGTGGTATAACTCTTAGGTTACCAACCCGAGATTTATCAATAGATAGACATTGATGAGGATACAGGAAATTGGGAGCAGTGGAACAAAAGGGCAAGTGAAACCTGCAAGCGTAGAATCATTTTCATCAACTAAGTGATGCATGAATTCATTCCTTTAAATAAATACATATGCTAATACACACTAAATAATTAGTAACTCTATCAACGTACCCCCTGCATGTCCGAAGCTATGCCGACCATCATCTTGCTCAATCCAGGAAAGTACAATCAATCCATACACAAGGAATAAGCTGCCCAGCAAGCATAGAGAATATCGTACAATCCTAAAGGAAAGTAACCAAAGAATTGCCTCTAAAACTTGGGAAGATACATTCTAGATGATTTAACGTAAAGTTCACTATAAATGAAGACAATAACCATATATTAGTTGATGTTTGAAAACAACTAAATAGGTTTTAATTCCATCTCCAATGTAAATATTAGAAAAAAACAGGCAAAAAAAAAGCATCCTCGTCGACATCTAAAATCTTTTCCAATGGTTTGATTTTGTAGTTTTATATGACTCACATTTGCGTAATCATCTTCTCCCATGAGGTTTTAATGGGAATAATAACCACTCAGCTTTGCTAAGGGTGATGACACAAAAACTGCAACCTCAAGTTATAATGAAGATGATCTACATTATTTGGCCCAGATCAGACACTTACAGGTGGACTACAATAAATAAATCAATGACATCACCTCTCACCTGAGAACTCTGAAACTATATTTAAACAAAAAACACAGAATCACAAATTTTGATCAGCTAGTTATGATTAAAATAAGGTACTTCAGCACGCACCTTGGTAAGGATTCAGTAGACGCAGCAGAAGTAAGCACTATAACACCAACGCACACAAAAGCAATGTTCAGAGCTGCAACCTTCCTTCTTTTAAGCTCTTTTAACTTGTCTGCATTACAAGCTTTATTATTATTAAACAAGCGCAACTTAGGGGCAATAATAAATAACTTAAATAATTGGTACCTTCACTGCTTTCCTTGACAATAAGAGGATACCCTGCTGAAGTTTCTGCATTTTCTATGTTGGCATTATCATTTGTACAAGTACCAGATAGATATTGTGCGTTTTCCTCTGGCACATCATATCGAGATGCAGATTCTACTGATTCTTGAAGTGATGGTGGAAGTGGAACCTCATCCGGTGGGACATACCGAAGAATTAAAATAGAAATTGCAACAATAGTGAATGCAAGAAGTGTTCCCACACTAACCTGAACAAATAAGCATTTGATTAAGAATTCAACAATGTAGATGTGCCAAGACAACAAATCCAAACACACATCACCATGCCAGCCAACTGGGAAACGTCCATACTAAAGGCTAAGGATGCAGCACATATTCCAGTCACCACTGTGCTCTTGACTGGAACTTGAGTTCGTTTGTTCACATCAGAGAAAAATGACGGAAGTAAGCCATCCCTGGCCATTGCCATCAATATTCTAGGCTGAAAATCAATGAACGGAAACAGTGTAGAAATATATCATAATATTATCAAAAGAAAGATGATGACAAAACCAATGCATAGCTAAAGCACACACAAAAACACACTCTGGGAAATACAAGTGCAGATCCGCAATTTAGAAAATGGTCCTAAAGCATTTAAGACACTATTAAAATTCACTCAATTTATATAAAAATGTATTAGTTATTCAGCTTGGCAGACAAAAACAAAAATTTTGCACTATTAAAATTTTATTTTAGCAGATTATGTAAGCCTCCCAACTGTCAAATTCAGCATTAAAGGCTAAGAGAAGAAAAGTAACAGTGGATCTGCAGGTGAAAGCTGTTGACAGCAAAAAATGGCAGCACTTGACAACTTACGGCCATTCACTCACAAAACTGTATGGTTTAAATCACTTTAACCTTGGCAAATCAGTGAAATAGGTAGACTAAATATGTCCCCAAGTAACTGATTTCAGTCTCGCTATACTGCCAGCGCAACATAGAAGGCTAAACAATAAAGTTTCAAGAGATTCTTCTTAAGCCCCTTGAAGAAGACAACTACCAAACTCAAATAGACTCTACCAAATCTTAAAAAGAAAAATATATATAACCAATATATGCACCTGAGGAAGCATTGAACCCAACAAAGTCGAACACAGAGCAGTTACAGCACCAGCGGTGATCACATATCTATTTAGCAAATAATTTAATCAATGGACACATAGAAGCTATGAAAAAGTGAAATTGGAAATGAAAAAAATCTTACACAGCCCAATGCATTCCATGGCTTGCAAATGCAGATGAAATTGGTGTGTCTGGATCCATAGCATTGTATGGCACAAGACCCACAATGACAATGGACACCAACATATACAAGATACAGCAAATGGATAAAGCAATGCCTATACCCAGTGGCAGGTCCCTTTGGGGATTCTTAACCTATAAGAAAGAGGCATGAAATTTATCTAAACAAGTATAAGAATTTTACTTTCGTAATTTAAACCAGTTGCCCATTGACAATAAAAAGATTAGCATGTACACATCTCTCCTGTGACCAATCCAACGATAACTAGAAGATACGAACTCCCATGATTATCAGGAACATAACTATAATAATATTTCCATCCATCTCTCTTTTTTAGCTTTAAAAAAAATAATAATAATTTCATCACGTGCTTTTGTCAAAAGTTTCCACAAACTCACAGAAATTTGGGACAATAGACATTGAGGGTGAAAATGTAAAAGTTGATCCACAAGCAGTTCTGTGGACTTCATACAAAAAGAAGGCACGGTGGATTAATGGTAAATAACAAATAAATTGTGCTTATGTCAAGTATACAACTATAAGAGAGATGGAAGATCAAATCAACAAAAAATATACTTCCAGAGACCACAGTTAAGTAAATAAATCCAAGAACATATACCACTTAATGTGAGAAGCTATAGAAAAAATATTACCTCCTCTGCTGTGCTTGCCACAGTATCAAAGCCTATATAGGCAAAGAAAACAGTGGCGGAACCTGCAAGCATACCATTTACACCAAAAGGGAAAAATCTGAAATGTGTACAAGGGAGAAGGCTAAGTCAAAATTTTTGCATCACATAGTAAAACATAAGGACATGTTTTAGAATAAACTAAATATAATACCCCGTTGGAAGACTGTAACCTTCCCAGCCAGTCTGATAGCCTAAATACCCGCCAGCTAGAATGACAAAGAGCATTACGCAGATGTTTGCACTTGTTACAATGGCTTGTGCTAACGAACTCTATTCAAAAGAGTAAATTCATTGAAGCTGGTAGAAGCACTGGTTGGCGTTTGATATCAGAATAATGAAAGGTGGCAATATACTTTGAAAGAATTACCTCTTTTATTCCCACACAAAGAAGACCTGTGACTACAAGGACAAGAACTGCTGCACATGGGTCAACCACAATATTAAGCCAGGGAATATAAGCCCGAGCTAAAAAACCAGGCAAACTATTTTGTCCGCCAAAAAACTGAGCCTGAAATTTCAAGAACAAAGTGATTGCATCTGTAATCAGAGCAAATAATGATAAGGCAATGAATATTTTGAATTATCAAGAAAAATAACGTTAAAAAATCTCATAAAATCAATTTCGATCATTCAAAAATAAATCCAACAAAGATGGTTCCAAATAACAATGATCAAACAACATGTGCTGAATATACATGTGTTTGACAGATTATTTACTAACCAAATTTGGGGATATGCCACGTGCTACAGCAGAGCCGCCAATAGTATACTCCAATATAAGTGCCCATCCAATAAGCCAAGCTATACTGGAAACAAGAAAATTAAATCTCAGAGAAAATAAACATGGACTTGCAAAGAATACATCTCATAGTCATCATTGCATCATTGCAGTGGACTCAGGTAGGCGACATGCCATATTCTACAAGGCCTCTTCCACAGGACCATATACAAGATAGAACAACCCATGCCCGCAATCTTCCACAGGAAAAACATGACAAGATGCGAGCCAGGCACCTACTTGAAGACTACGGTAGCACTCACAAATCATCTAGAATGAATCTTGTTTACTTACCCTTCTCCAACACATATGTAGGAATAATGGTAAGCACTACCCGCAGAAGGGCATCGGCTAGCTAGTTCGGCATAGCAAAATGCAGATAATGCTGCAGATATTCCTGCTATTAGAAATGATAAGGTTAAAGAAGGCCCAGAATGTTCCCGAGCAGCAGTTCCTACAAGCACGTACACTCCAGCTCCGATTGTTGACCCCACACCTGGAAAGAAACATTTTTATGATTTTTATCATTGCCAAAAGGAACAGAGAATATCAGCATACACATATGAAACCAATAACTCCAAAATACAGTGATAAACAAAGGGCAGTCTTCGAACAGGTGACTGAACTAGCTAGCGAAAGGGGCTAAAAAATCTAAAATAGTGTAACAAAAAAACAAGTGCTGTTTTAAATAGGAGAATAAAAACTAGCGTATGGAATCAAAATTTCTACAACTCGTTAAAAGAACAAGTGATTATATGCTAGAACAAAAAAACCATAAACAATTTTAATGAATCAAATCTCACAAACTCACTACTAGCAAACGAGCAACCGCCTCCTAACAATAAAGAGAGATAATCATCAAATGGAATCAAAACCCTCAAATCTCGGTACACAAAAAGTGGATGTCTAAAACAAACGTTACTAACAAAAATTTTCCAATCTTGAACAAAAAATTTTGAGGAAAGAGCAGATGATGAGATTAGTATTGACGAATGCCAAGGCAAAGACAATAACGCAAGAAGCACTGAAGAGAAGAGTGTCTTTGGTTTCCAATATGACTTGAACAACAGACAGCTCGACCTTATACACATGCACACGGAAAAATGTAACGACAAAATATGGTGCGGAATCCATTAGTCCTTCAAAAATCACGTTGCAGCCTGAGAAGAGCTAATTCCTAAAAATTCTTCTCTACCTTCAACAGCATTTGACTTGAGCATGCAAGGGTATCAATCCAAGCAAAGATAAGACAGCATCTAGCTTTAGCATACCAAGCAACCGACTTAAATAAAACAAATTTCCAAAGAAAGAAAAAGAGAGAGAGAGAGAGAGAGAGAGGATCTATCGCATCTACCAATTGCAATGAGTTGGACAACAGACAAGGCCTTGGCGAGTTCGCGACCTCCTTCTGGCCTGGAACGCACGGAATCAACCTGCTTCCTCCTCATCAAACACCCAATCCCCCATGCCGATCCTCCCCCCTCCTTGAATCCAATGAACCCATCGCCCCAACCCAATCAAACCACCACCTATGCCGGAAAATAATTCGAGCTTTTTTTATTGTTTATTAAATAAATAGGGGAAGATGGTCGCTGGTACAGAGGACGGAGAGGTCCCTCGGACGGCCATGGCTAGAGCGCCGCCCATGCCATCATCCTGAAACCGTGTTTAACATTTTATAGTATTATTATTATTATTTTATTATTATCATCGGTAAATTTGAGTTTAAATCGAGTTGACAATTTACAGTCCTCGTTTAAATCACAGCTTATCTTTTTATGAAGTTGAATTTTGAGCGTAATTGGATTGTATTTATGAACTCATCCACAAATGTATACGGATTGTCAATGGTTAAAATTAAAGGGTCAAAATTAGGCCCAAATAATTTAATCGGGATAATTGTTGAATCATATTACACAATTTTATAAATTATAAAATTATGAAATTAAAAATATTAAAAATTTTACACAATTTTTTTAATACCCGGCGACAGTGAGGATGAATGAGGCGACGATGGATTCAATTATTGAGGGCGGGGAAGTTTGTCAACTTGTTGACATTGGATATCGAGACTTACGTTTTTCATTGGTTTGGGTGATCCGGTCTGATATCTTTGAATTTTTAATGTAATGTATTATTCTGTGCGGCTAAATTCTAAGCTGCCTTCACTTCAGTGCATTACAATACGATGTATGAAATGTTGGGATTTGATGAGCTTTGATATCTTGTTTTGTGTTTGTTAAATGCATGTATTCGTTGTAGGTATTTCTGGCCTACCCTTTAAATGTCACGTTCATATGTCTTGGCAAATGGCAACGAAAGATTTCATCTGAAAAAATCTCTACATTGGTTCAATTTGTTTATTTCAAGACCTTAGTTACATATTATAAATTTAGACAAGGAACCTCCCAACCGGTTTAAAAAAACTATTTAATATTTATTGTTGTACTTTCCTTTGCGTATAAATTTTTACCCGCTAAACACATGAACAAACATCGAGTAAATTTTAATTAAATTAAATAATTGAGACAATTTAATGCTTTTTTTGGGCATTATACCTCTTGACATTATACCGGGCTGACACAGTTAAGCAAGATCTATTACAAAAAGCTAAGTTCCACGAATAGGGAGAAGTTGGTATGGCAGATTACAAAAATGGCCCATGGCAAGAGTGGTGTTCTCAAACTTAGACATGTAAACAAACATAGTCTTATTAAAAG
>JAURVB010003531.1:0-17457 GCA_033002965.1 Piper betle
TGTAACGACCCAGCCCAAAGTGCAACGTAATGGGCTAAGTCATCTCTTTAAAATGGGTACCCCGGAAGTTAAAGATCTATAGTCCATTCCCACTTATAAACAGGTTCTTCTCCCAGTAGGTATTAGATGTGGGACTAAGTTGAGGGATCTCACAATCCACCCACCTTAAGAAATTTCGTCCCTGAAATGCCTATTTTTGGCCCGTTGCTAGCCCCAGCCCACATCCTTTCTGGCCCGTGACCGGCAGCCTAGCCAACGTTTCCTAATCCAGCCCACCATCTAACACGGAACCAGGTCGGCTCTGATACCATTTGTAACGACCCAGCCCAAAGTGCAACGTAATGGGCTAAGTCATCTCTTTAAAATGGGTACCCCGGAAGTTAAAGATCTATAGTCCATTCCCACTTATAAACATGATCTTCTCCCAGTAGGTATTAGATGTGGGACTAAGTTGAAGGATCTCACAAAGGTTCCCACAGAGATGAGATTCTTCATCAAATCTAGCACATAATGAACCCCAGTTAAGATTCTGGTTGATCCATTATGATTCCTCAAGTGAATTGAACCAACTCTATATGTGACAAGAGGGGCATTATTTGCTGTGTAGACAATTCCACCCTTTAGTTCTTTAAAATCAAAGAACCATTCTTGATTGGGCGTCATATAATGGCTACAAGCAGAATCTAACAACCATGCACTAGAATTGCTAGTTGATGCATTAATTGAAAGGTCTGAGTCTGCATCATCACACTCAGCAACATTTGCAGCAGCTTTTCCTTATCAGATTTGCCTTTATTTTTCAGCTTGGGACAATCTTTCTTCTAAAGCCCTTTTTCTCGACAAAAGGCACATTCATTTTTACTTAGTTTGAACTTTGACTTCGACCTTCCCCTTCTTCCTTTGTTCTGACTCTACGATTGGCCTCTATCTACAACAAGAGCTTCTGCTTTTGCACTTGTATTTTCTTGCTTTTCTTTCTTTCTTAATTCATAACTATACAAGGCAGCAGTTACTTCACTAAGAGACACAACAGCCTTCCTATGAAGTAGAGTAGTTTCAAGAAACTCAAATTCATGAGAAAGTGATCCCAACAAAATCAGAGCCAAATCTTCATCTTCAAAAGTCACATCCATATTCACCAGATTAGTTACTAGCTAATTGAAGCTAGTAATATCATCATTCAAAGAGGTACCGGGAACATAATTGAAGCGGAACAATCTCTTTTTCATATAGAGCTTGTTTTGACTGCTTTTCTTCAAGAATTTCTTCTCCAGTGCCTTCCATAATTTACTTGCAGAAGTTTCTTTAGAAAATGCATACTTCTGCTCTCTAGAAAGACACGTTCGAATGGTATCACATGCCAATCTATTTATTGTCTTCCATTCTTTCTCCTCAACATCATTCGGTTTCTCTTCTTCAATGGCAATGTCTAGACCCTGTTGAAAAAGGGCATCCAGAACCTCACTTTGCCACATGCCAAAATGACCGGTACCATAAAAATCTCCACTGCAAATCTTGCATTTGTCACAGTATTTCTTGCCAAAATTGAAGATGAAGTTGTGACCTTTGATGTGGATTCTTTTGGGTTGTCTGTCATTTCTGCTACAAAGTCTATTTAATAGCTGTTAATACGAAATACCAACTGGCCCAAGGAAAATTTTTCTGATGTGGAAGATCAGCGTAAGCCGCAACCACAGAGCATACTAAAATAAACCAAGAGCTCAAAATGTCAACTGGCCCAAGGAAATTTTTTCTGATGTGGAAGATCAGCGTAAGCCGCAACCACAGAGTATACTAAAATAAACCTTGCTCTGATACTAATTGTTGTGAAAATTGGGTAATTTTCACCAAAGATAACTAGTTCACTTTGAGAACTATTACCTAGATGACTAGCGTGAAAACTATTATACTAAAAATTACCCCAAGATAAAATTCCAAAAGATAAAATTCCAAGGAAAGTGTGGTGGGACACACGGTCTGCTTAAAAACCAACTCCTAGACAGAATTTTATCAAGTAATTTAAATAGAACAATAATTAACAATAACTATACCCGACAATAGCTATTAAATAGACATAAAATAGACATAAGGAACAAAAAGAACACCGGAATTTAACGAGGTTTACGTCCTCGGACACCACACAAATAATATTTCAATAATCAAAGAAATATTACAAAAGGAGAGAAAGAAAACAATTTACCAAAGAAAGAAGGATAACAATTTTTGGGATGTCAAGAACCAAAGGGGAGGAGCCTTATTTATAAGGAGAGGACTCCTCCCAAACCCACAAAATTTTAAACGCGGGACTTAATTTTGGCATACAACGTAACCAAACTGACCTTTAGGATCATAGCGAAACCACACACCCTCATTGCCAAGTCCTTTGTTGCCATATATGAGAGAAGAAAAGGTTTGGTTGATGCCCTCCACTCTTAACTCCTCTCTAAGGATCCTGAAGGAAGAACTAAACTTGATAAAATATTGCATAGGTATGTGAGAATGGAAATTCGTTCGGAATGGGATTAGACTCATGGGTTGCTAGGTGTCTAGATCAAGCGCCCAAACTCAACCCAACCACCAACTGCTGGTGACTACAAAATCAATTCCCTCACCCATAAGCACAAATCAGGATGGAACACAAACAAAATCAAACCACTATTCCACTCTGATGATGTATCTGCCATCTTGCAACTCCCATCACCTTCATCGACTAGCAGAGACAACCTCCTCTTATAGAAAGTCTCACGCACAGGAAACTACATGGTCAAGTCTCCCCTTATAGAAAGTCTCACGCACAGGAAACTTCATGGTTAAGTTCGCAGCCCCTCACCTGACAACCCAATAGAACCAAGACCCCCTATCCCACCCCTCAACCCCCAACCACTGGAAGTTCTAGTGGAAAACGCCCATCGAACCTAGGCTAATTTTCCCTGGCTGGAGACTGTTCATAAACTCACTACCGCCGGTGACAACTTAGGCAAGGAAACGTTAACCCAACCATCACCTGCCCAATGGCCCTCCAATCATACTCTATTGCCTTTTGACGAAATGCCTTTTTCTACGCTTCACAGGCCTCTTGACCAACACGGGAGCTATAAAACCCATAGTTTTCAGTTCAAGGTTTTATTCGATTTTAATTTTATTTAATTTATACAGTTTTGAGTCGATTCAAGAGAGCTTAGGCCAAAACAATTTTATGAATATAAGTATGAGGCCCAGATAGTCATATGAGTATGTTATGGTGGCTAAATATACCTGATATGCATATAATCGTTTTAGTTATGATATAATATAGCATAAGTTATCAGTGTATACATAAGGTATACATATAATTTTTATAAATTAGTCAAGATTTTAGGCTTAGATCTATATCGTTATAGTATTTAGTATATATTTGGGATTTCCTGGGTATTTCATTTGCATACAGCATATTAATTTCGGATCATTGAATTATACTCTCGTGGGCCTAACTTGATTGAGTCAGGGTTTGAGGCCTATTTAGTCTTCTTACCACAATTCCCTCATATAGAGTTATTTTTAGGATTTGAGTCAGTTATGACTTTGGACGCACTCGATCTGAGCTTTCCATCTATATAGATATTGCATATACCTATAGGTGGGCCCCATTAGACTACGATTTATCATACATCGGGATCATGCCATGTGGCATGATCGAAGCTGTCCACTCAACCTTGTAGCTTCACACAACGATTTCTAGTTGTTTTTATCCTCTTTTTAGAGTTACACCCCTAGCGCCCCATCGCCACTTCGGCTCGCCGCCGGTGACTCTCTGCCTTGCCCCTGGCCACCGTATTAGTATGATCATGACCAACTCGTGGCCAGCTATCAATCTGTACCCACGATCGCCACCGGCGCCGTAGTCGTTGCCAACAACGATGATTTTGGTTTCGGTTTTCGCCGCTACAGCCACCCGTTTGGGCCATCTTTTGGTGCTGGCGAGTGTCCTCTGGTGAAGCCAACCACCCCGACAACTTCCCTCGCTGAGATCTATGATATGGGACCGACACCAACCTCCGCCACGGCCGCGATCGCCGCCGGCAATGTCGCCGCACCCGACAGCGATCCACCCCCTTTACCGGCCGTTTTTCAGCTAGCCAATGACCAGACTCCACCAACCACCACCGCCAACATGCTCCTCATTGCATGGGCCGTCGATCTCGACCGGCGGCGACACTAGCCGTCAATCCGCCCCCTTTCCCAGCGCCACCGTTGGCGTTCTCCTGCGATAGGCACCGTCGCCCCCTATTTACTCGTTTGCCAGGTTCTCGGTCAGCCTGCCTGCGATCACGTCCGCCTGCCAGATCTTGTCACCCGCTGGCCAGTCCATGTCCGAGTCTGCCCGCCAGTCAGGTCTGCCCAACCAACCCAGCCTATTTTCTAGTTAACCTAGATCAAGTTGGTTCAGCCCATTCGGTTCGGTCCAGTTCGGTCTAGTTTAGCCCGTCCATTTTTTGTCATTTCATGACCGTTTTTGGTAATTCAAAAGCCCTTACATTAGTTTAGATGCATATTCATATTGTTAAGCATGTTTGGATGTTATGAGTATTTTTTATTTATTAATTATTTTATTTATTTATTCATGATTATTTATTTCTTATTATTTATATATTTATTGATTATGATGAATGATTATGTGACTAATTATTGTTATTGATAATGTAAATGTTCATAGATATTATTTTTGTTCATGTTTATCTTATTTTATTTAATTAATTGATTATTATTGATTATTTCTTACTCGTATTATTATTTATATGTATTTAGGTATATGTTCGTATATTTAATATTTATATTAATATTCTTCCTAATTAATTAATATTAGTCATTTATTTATTTATCTATTGATTTATTTAATTAATTATTTTTTTGTTTATTTAATTATTTATATGTGTACTAACACGAGTATATATGATATTAGAGATGTTAGTATTTTACTTAGCAGTGAGTTTCGATATAGGTTACGGAGTCCGAGCTCGCCGTAGATGTGATGATGTGCTTGGAGCTTGGACCAGGGGTCCGTAAGACTCTCCCTCTCAGCTTGACTCCTTGCGTGTCAAGTTTAATAGTGTTTTATGTGTAGGACGACATCGGTGGTGTTTTATTGCATCCCTCCAATGTTTGGCTATTTAGCCGTGTTTATACACATGTTAAATAAAACTACAAGGATGGGATCCCTTGTTGGTTTTTAAATTGAAGTTCCAGAAATCTATCATATAAGCCTCTTCCCTAAGCTTATTATATAAGTACGCGCATTTTTACGGATTTTACGAATAAGAGAATGAGTGGTACAGAGATATGTATGAACCACACTAGTACTCCTTCAAACCTTAAGGTAGTATAGTGTATCAGGGTACTGTGTAATACAGTGCATTTCCAAAATTTATGGGACTAACTTAACTATTCCTTTTGTCACTCGAGTACCGTGGCTGGTGATATAGAAAATGTGAGGGCATAAGCGTTATATGTATGAATATGATTCTGAGCGGTGCATGCAAGCCGACACTTGTTTAAGTATGTTTGTTTACCGCCCAGTGTGAGGCAATCTTGAAGTTTCATAAGTTTTCGTGGGCAATAGAATACTCATTTGCTAGTTTGTATTAGTTATTTTGCGGACCAATAATATTCGTTACTGATGTTTTTCATATAATATATATAGGTCTTGCAATCTTTAGTTAACTTTGGTGGGAGGACAAATAAATGCTTCAGACACTTGAGCTCAGCACATTTATTTACTTCCTTACGTTTATTTATGTTCGATGTGTTTTGACGTGTATTTAACGGTGTCTTCCATTCTCTTGACATCAAAAAGGTTTCGATCTATTGTATCGATTGAGTCTTACCGACGAACAATTTTAAACATTACTTGACTCGATCATAATACTTCTGATTCGGCTCTTAAGTGAACCGAAATCGGGGTGTTACAGTAACGTTCCAATCGACCCAAGGAATGGACCAAATCGTGATATGATAATTTAGAAAGCTACTCGTTAGACTATTGTGTACAAATTTTGTGGAAGAAATCTCAACTATCCAAGAGGTTTAAGACGATCACCTTACTGAATTTTTATATAATGCATATACAATCATATTATGTAAGACAGATCTTAAACTTAGGGTTTCTAAATGAGCACTCTGAGTCACAAGAGAGGTGTTACCTCCCTACAACTAAGAGGGTGACTTTTAACTACGATGATCACTCTGAGCTACATGCAGGCAACACCCTCAATGTAGTTAAAAGGTTGAGTTCTTGAAAGATATTGTAACGTGATCTAGTTCTTATAGTTAGTCTTAGTAATTGGATTAGGTAACTTGATTTTTTAACGTGGATGAGTTGCAATAATGTAAACATTGGGTCATGGTTACCTATTTCACATATACAATAAGAAAGAATTAAAAACCAAGGCACCATCAGATATTAGGGCATCATACCCTAACACTTGGTCATTACGCGGGTTCTTCACGCAGTGTGAACTATATACTTCTCCTACCCACGTTTCTCTACACGCACACATAACTACAACCAAATATATTTTGTGTACTTGGGTTTATTTCTCATTATTTCCTAGGACTCTGAAGCTTATATGCCCCGGAAACAATTGTTAGTCTTTGCCCCAAAGTTGTTTGCTCCAAAATAATAATAAAATAAGATATTAAGCGCATGTATGCAAACATCATATCATAAACCAATCCAAAATCATATATGGTTCATAATCAAGGTAAAGGCTCATGCCCACAAAATAATGCAGTCATCCATACAAATCTACATACAACACAAAGGGCACCTGTCACTAGCATTGAGCCTCCAATCCGCACGCCTAAGCCTACCAACACCACGAGACCTCACTTACATAAATATAGGGAAAAACTTTACTAATCAAGACTTAGAAACTTCAAAAAGTCATGCACGGTTGTAAGTAGAGATAACTTGTTTAGAAGGTTCGGCGCACAAGCACGATAAAAATCACAGCAACCAAGAGAGGTATAAAGGTTGGACCTTTACTGCAAAGGGACCCAAGGGGAGGTCTCTTGGGGATTTATAACCCCAGCT
The DNA here is from genome assembly GCA_033002965.1 of Piper betle. Taxonomy (NCBI): domain Eukaryota; kingdom Viridiplantae; phylum Streptophyta; class Magnoliopsida; order Piperales; family Piperaceae; genus Piper; species Piper betle. Next base: position 7,070 of record JAURVB010003531.1, read on the forward strand.
AGGTTTGTCATGGAGCGGCTGGAAAGAGCCGGAGAACAAGAGGGAAGGCAAGGGAGGAAGGGAAGGTTAGATTGAATGGAGCCAAAGGTGAAAAATGAGGGGAAAGGGGAGAATTTATAGAGGAGAGAAATAGTGTTGGAGCAAGGGTGCTGGCCTCTGCAAGCAAGACCATGAAAAGCTGGAAACTATGCACGCAGGTCAGAGTTATGTGAACTGAACTGCACACAAGAGCTAGGTCAACTTCTGGGTGCAAGGGTGTTCTCCTAATACCATTACACCAGAAGAAAATGAGGAAAATTTCAAATTTGGGTGTCAATACCCTGTGCCCAAAATAAAAAAACCCCAATAGGGTTGGTGCAAGGGTGTTAGGAGGGCGCCCTTGAGCTCAGCACAGGTTAGCACACCTTAGGGTTTCACCCTAAGGCAACTGGGGTGACTTTGAGAGTGGCGCTATGAGTCACAAAGTGGCTAGGATTGTCCGAAAGGGGATCCAAACATGCAATGAACACACACACACACACACTAGACTCGTGAGGAACTCGGTCCTAATGTCTAAACAAACTCGACTCGACTGAATTGAAATGGTGAAAGGGGTCGGATACACAGCATCCGACGGCGGACCGATGTCGAAAGAGGCTAGGCCAGGTAAACATACACCATACCAAACTCGAACTACGGCAAGAAGGGTCAGACCCAACTAACTTAATTTGAATAAAGACCGAACTAACTCAAAATCCGGCGGGCAAACAACCTGGGTTTTAAGACACCACCACCCAATTTAGCCCCACCCAACTTCCATCATAGATAAAAAATAAGCATACACTAGTATCCCTTTATCTTAATCTAGAACAAAAATGACTTCTTACTATCTACTTCAAGGAAAGTGCAGTATGGAGGATCAGCCCACGAAGCTTAGCTCCTAGCTGTCCTACGAGCCCTCAAGAACCCCTACTCTTTTGGTGCCAAAACCTCCTAAAGGATTGCCTTCCTCTACTTGCAAGAATTGAGAACCCTGAACCCATATTTTGATGGACAATATGTTAATGTGTTTTGAAAATATCAATCTCTGTACTAACTTAGATTTATCAAACTTATTTTGTTGGTTGTATGTACTATTTACATACACCTGTTTATGTACAAATTTGCGTGTAGGTGAAGATTACTCAAACGCTTCAAGTTAATCGGGTTACCCCGAGTCGCCCTTGCCAAGGAAGCAAGCAATACGACTCGTTAACAACAAAGATAAAATATGAGGCAAATTAAATGAGATTAGAAGCAATGAAGAAGTTTTTTGAGTCATGTAGTCGAAATAACTAGACTTGCACGAAAATTAATTCACTATTTTTTCTTCAAAGTATATGAGTACAAAGCAGGCCCTTTTCTCTTCTCTCTCTCTCTCTTCAGGATGTAACTCTATTTATAGTTGTAGAGCTTCATCAGATTTTCCACAATTCCCTCCCCCGAAATCCTCAACCATGCATAGTTTGTGAAACCACTCCATTGATCTGATTTTATCCCAGAGGGCTCAATCCGACTAGGTGGAGAGTCTATCTACACCGTTGAAGTATCCACCTATAGTCAACGATACTTCACTGTGTGTCCGATGTGGCAGCTTCTTTCTTTATATCCGCAATGAATGCTGCAGCGGGGCAACGTCATGCAAAAGTTTTACTTTCGAGCACAATGGCGGGCTGAATAGGTGATGTTCGTACCACCGGTGTTGGCTGAACTACTTGGAATGCAGAAGGTTGATTCTCGTGGGTACCGTTGGTGCAACAACAGCCGTTGCCAAGGACGATTGTGGTGGAGTTGCACCAACATTGGGCAATAGTAGCACGGCGTTCTTTCCTTGACCCTCCTAAGGATAATACTATGGAGGTATCATAAAAGAAAATGAAGGCTGATTGGAGCTGCTACCTTGATCGTTGGGAAGCCAAAATGGAGATTGGATGGGAAAAACTCTCTCATGAGCTTGCATCAGAGTTGTGGTTAGAGAAGTGTCTGCAACCATGTCATAAAACAATACTAGGGGAGTAGGGATTAGAGCAGTCATGACGGGGAACCTTCTTTGATGACGACTTGTTCCTCCCCTAATTCATGATGTCCACTCGTCGCCGGGCAACGATCTCCATCATTCAACGCCAAACTTGTAGTTTATTGAAGGACTTTCTCAAGCATTGCTTCAAGCCGTTGAATCTGTTCTTTGCTCCTCCGTGTGCACTCCTCGCTCCTCCGCTCGCGTTTCTCACTTTATTGAAAACGGCTTTGATAATTCAATGTAGGCTGATGGCTGACCATCTCCTCTTCTGACAGACTTACTCTGATCCATGATGGGGCGATTGTAGCGCCAATGTAGCAAGATCTCGCGGCGTCGACTCGCTTGAAGAAGATCCTTGCTCACGGTCATTCTTTTGGTAAATGGCGCACAAAATCCGCTCTCTTCGATGAAAATGCTACCTTTGAATAGGTCCCCAATGGAGTCGCCGGATGTTTGTGCACAGATTTGCGCATAGATACTTAGTTGCTTTGAAGTAATAGGGTTACCTCGATGCACCCTTGCCAAGGAAGCAAACAATTCGACTCGTCGTGTAATCGGAATGACAAGATTTAGATGAAAATTAATTCACTGGTTTTTCTTCAAAGTACATGAGTATGAAGCAATCTCTTGAACTTTTTCTCTCTTTTTTCTTCTCTCTCTTTTTTCTTTTTCGGATGGAACTTTATTTATAGTTGTAGAACTCCATCAGATTTTCTACACTTGCCTCCCCCAAAATCCACAACCATGCATAGCTTGTGGAACCACTCCATTGATTTGATTTTATCCCATAAGGCTCAAATCGACTAGGTCAGCCTAACTTCCTTGATTGTTGAAGTGTCCGCCTACGGCTTTTGATTGCCATTTGGGTCTATATACGGTTCACATAATACCTTATGTTCTAGCTCCAACATACATTTGACCAAAATGCGAATTTTCATTTTGAAAACTTATTACAGGGTTAGAAAAAAAATGTTATTTTATGCATTAGTTAGCTAGTGTGTGTGTGTAATTGGATAACTAGTTACTAGTAGGACTAAAATCATGATAAATATACAATATTATAATTGAATATTACTAACTTTTGCTTCCATTAATTAATAATGAACTTGTAATATTCTTTAGTTAAGCTCTGTTCATTATTTAATAAGGTATCTATTTCAAATCTAGTATTTTTATCAATACAAAATTAACGAGCACAAGTTCTAGGCAAATCCCGCTGAACGTAAAATATTTAAGAGCCAGTTTGATTTATTTATATCCCAAATTTTATAGCGATGAAATTGATAATAATTAGCGATTTTATGATATTTATATAAAATTAAATTTTCGTCAATAAAATAAATAATCCAACTTTTTAGGATTATCAATAACTTAAAAAACATCAATGATCCCCGTTAAAATGTGGATAGGGAGCAGCTTTGGCAAGGTGGCAAATACAATTAATATATGTTTTTTTATGTGTCCTTGAGCTAAAATAAGATAATATTTTATTGTCTTTGTGATACTATAGAGCTAGTTTTTAAAAAGGAAAAAATATTAAAAAAAATATGCACCTCCCGTATAATTTGCAACATTGTATTTACGTCTAGGAAATGACAATATTTTACATTTTATTCATACATAGTACGTACTTAAAATTTTAAATTACAGATGATGGTACATATAATTTAACCTCTATAGGCACTATAAGAAATGTGCATGTCAAGTAGTTGATTTACTAGAACCTTATATATTATTAGATAAACTAAATAATATTATAATGTACATTAGAATGCTTTCAAAATTAATGAGTTTTTAATCAATGTTGACCTTTTAATTTTTAATGTATGAACTAGGCACATAAAATTTTTACCTCTATGAAATATTAAATTATGAATATGGCAAGCTTGGTACGACTAAGTTACTTATCTTTCTTTTTTCATTGAAGATTAAGTTTACATAAAAATTAGACAAAATAATTACAATATTTTCTTATATATAAGATTAATCCTCATCATAGAAGGTTCCCTATTGCACAAAAAGGGGGTGTATTTGATGTATCCCTTGCTCAGCCCACTATAGCAACCTCGTTATTGGATTAAATTGGTGGGAGAGAGACAACTACAAACAGTTAGCAAAAGAGTTTAATCTCAACAATTCGTAGACCCTTATAACGATCCCAAGTGAATAAATAATAGCAGAAGACTTAAACGGTTAAAACACAAAAAAGATAATCAATAAACACAAGAAATAGATGAACAAGGAAACATTAAGAACCCAATTAAGTAATGTGTGAGGCAATATAAGTTCAACCACTCAAAGTTACCTGATTTGGTCATTTAATCAAATTATGCAAGTTAGTAAGTAAACTTGACCTTAATTCACTTAGTTCTCTAAAAGAAAAAGTTAAACACAAGAGATCTTAGTAAAGCGTGCAAGAATATAAATCAATTTAAAATAATGCACACAAAGATAGAAGGGAAGAAAGATGACATAAAGATTTTTTAAAGGTTCCGAACTCATATTCTTCTCTTCTAGCCCAACAAGTCCATTGGTGAGTAAGTCTGTATAGTTTCATTGTGTGGTAAACAACTTGTACAACTCACAAGTAATAAGACCTCTTTCACAAGCACCAAGTGCAAAAGAACCTTGTACTTATGGACCTTTTTCCAAAGCACCTCTCAAGTACCAAGGACGTTTGCATTTCTAACACCCTACGAGCCTCCAATAAGCTTTCTTTCTCCAACACCAAATGCTAAGGAACTTTGTAAGCTATAAACTTTCTTTCTCAAACACTTCCTAAGTGTCAAGGAGTTTTATAATCAGTTTTAAGTATCCTTAGACTAACCACCACTCGAAGCTAAACCTCCCTCCATAAACTCACACTTTGAACTAAAGGAGTCTTCCAAGCCAAACGTCTTCCTTCTCTAGGCTAAGTGATCACACCACTCCCCACACCTAAGGAGTTTACAAATCAAAGCGTAGAAATACATGCTAATAGATAAAGTCAATCCTAACACAAATTTGAGCTTTCCAAATTGATGCAAGAGAGAGTCTAGGAGTTCAACATCATCCAAAGTATGCCTAAACATTACCCCCAAAGCCCTATTTATAGGTTTCTAACACCTCTCTTCAAATAATAGCCATTGGGGTTCAAATCGCTATTCTTTATTTTTTCCATTGGCTAGTTTTAGAAACATTTCCATAACGATCGGCTGTCAAAATACTGACCGAAGATCTGGTGATCGTTCACTTAAAACTTGTCATGTCATCTTTGGTTGCCAAACCTTCGACCAAAGATCTATCAAAGTTTCCTCAATTTTAGATTTCCTTTTGGCACATTAACTTTAGGGTTCCCAAACCCTTTTTGGCTACCGAACCCTTGACCAAACATCTGCCAAAGTCCTCCTTGCCTCTTTATCATGTCATCTCTAGGGTTCTATCTTTCTCTTCAGTTGCCAAACCTACAACTAAAGGTCTAAAGAAATCTGATACTACACAACTTCTCACCGAGCCCTTGGTATTTAGTTGCCGAAAAACTGATTGAAGGTTAGCCGAAGGTTGAATCTTCTTCTTTCTTGGCCTACACCCAACATTTTCAATTGCCGAAGTCCTAACCAAAATATAATTGAAGTCCTCCACACTTCAACATTTCCTTTGATCTTCAAACTTTGATTTCTTTGCTTAGTTGCTTCATCTTCCATGTTTGTACTCTGAAAGTTTGAAGTTATTGTTACATCAAAATAAAGTTCACCACAAATCACAACAATTAATAGATTTTGATAGATATAACTGAAATAAATAGTTAAACACTACCAATTATAGTGATTTAAACCAATCAGAGAGCATTTGCTATAGAAAATCTAAATCCCATTAAAAGTTTCAATGGGTGTGATATTTTTGAAAGATTGCTCACAACTAGTTTAGTCTAGTTAGCATCACATCTAATACCTATTGGAGTAAGATTGAATAATCAATAGGGATTATGTTAACTTAATTAACCACTATTGAATAAATGACAACTTATTAATTTGTACTAATTGGGTTGAACTATTATATAGTATCAGAGTCAACTCATAAAATCCCAAAGTTATTCCAACATCTAATTGCAATTGGTAAAATCTAAAAAATCTAATATATTAGTTGGGATGTTAGTTAACCAATTTTAAAGAAATTATCAAGCCTATTAGTTTGTATTAATTGGGCCCAACTATTATCCTTTTAATTTGTGTCTAACTCATATCTTAATCACTCACAAACGTGCAACGAATACCTTTCATATTTAGTATTTAAACTTTTTACCAAAAAAGGAGAGAGAATTTTTTATATTATCAAATGGTGGGAAAATTAGGATGAATTACCGGAAAAGGGGAACTTTTGAATTGTCTTAAATACCCTCAAAAAAATTTTATACTAAATGGCAGGTTGACCTTGGGTGACTAGATTTGTGGTTACCCTTCATCTCATTGCCAAATTTAACTACTCTGACCTTGGGTGGTCAGATCTCAACACCCTTTATCCAAGTGCCCCTGCTCTCAGCCAAGGGTAGTCTGACTACCTGGGGCTGCTAGGACAAGTTAGAGCAGAGGCCTTTGGCCACCTTAGCCTTGGGGCGACCAAATCTGGGAGCCTCATGTTGGCCACAATTGCCACCATCGGCAGTCAAGTGCTTAAAAAACAAGTTTTTTAATTAAAAGGGCAATTTTATCATAATAAAAAAATTATAGTAATTAATAAGAATTCTCCCACCATCCAGCAATATTAAAAAATATTTTCACTCTTCTAATAAAAAGCTCTTTGTATGTTATTTTAGCATATCCAAAATAATTATAGGATGAATGACACTGAACCGGTTAGATTTATTTCTAAAAAAATTGATTCACCCAACCATCTCCATTCTGACAACATCACTTCAATCCTTCAAATCATCATTTTTTTTTACATATAAGCAAATATCACCTTTATTATTTATTGATATCAATGAGTATATATCAAATCTAAAATCCTGATTTCGTAGATATGAATCTTAATCCAAGTTTGCTTCTTCCTCCGTGTTCTGAAATATGTAAATTAACAAACGCTCATGGGATAATAAAACGTGAATTATACATTTAAGGGCCAATGATAATTATTAATATTTCGGTTTCAATTGCAAAATCGGGTCGATGCACAAATCTCTTTAAAAGCGACGAAAGATTCTAGCGTCTCATTCAATCTCATAAGTACAACAAAAAATTTAAGAAAAATCATTTAAATAAATCACCAACTCAATAAAATATACAATTATATAAAATAATTTATATAATTAATTGTTACCAACCTACAAAAACTAAATCACACTATAAAATATACCTTAATAGGTCGTTTGGTTACCATATAAAATTTTATAGAGAATCTATAAAAAATTTTGTTAAACTTTTTGATTCGATACAAATGAAAAATTAAACAGGGCTCGACTTTTTTTTGAACATTTTTATGAAGCTTTTTAAAAACAACCTCTATCATTTTATATTTTGTCAATGTTTTGCTAAACGCCTTTTTATTAGTTATTGTTGTAGGCACTACTGCAATTCCTCTTTCAAAAATATAACACTAATCAATTACAAAAGATAAATATAAATTTACAATATTGACATTATTATATGTTCGATACGCCCTATACAACCATTGCTGCCCTATTTTCTTTTTCTTTCCTAGTAGTTCTGTTGTAATCCCGTGCATTTTTGCAACTAATAAAAATAATTAACTAGAAAATCCTCCTTGATGGAGGTTTTAGGTTTTACAGACACAAGTTCAACCTAGAGAGATTCACAATAGAGGCACATTAGTACCAACTTCGGAGATTCACAATGGATAGGCACAATTTGGTGAAGGAAGAATAATAGTGTAACTAAATAATTGTCATTTGCCGTGACACGTCTAATGAGTGCCTATCCATATCTTTGTCACCTTCAGAGTTGCAGTGGAGATCCCAACTATAATCGCCATCTTTCTTGACGACCAATGTTGCTGTCAACATGTGTCTAATTTTTAATTAATCTGACCACCACATCTTTACGTCTATCAAGGTAGCATGGTTTGGAATTCTAATTCAAATCTACTTCTTCGATATATTATTAAAATTCGTAATCTTCCACTTCATCCAAACAGTGTGTATTGATCTTTATGGGTTCTAATAGTTAGAAATAGCTAACTAACAAATATCTTGCTCATGTGCGGTTTATTTATCTTGCCAATGGCACTAAAAGCTCACAATCATAATATGTTATTCTGATAGTGGAAAACAGCTGCCTGCCCACATTTCCAATCACCATTACATTGCATAAACAGAAGATACAAATAGCCAGTATTCATGGAGGAGACAATAAGCAATAGCCAACAAGCTGCATTTACAAAACATTATGCCTTTTTAACATAATGCCCACATTCCATCAGTCTTAAAGAACTTCACACCACACAAGTTAGAATCTAAAGCAGATGAACCATTTCAACATTCAAGATTGCCATATCCTACCTGATGAACAAGAATGTTCATGCCGAGTGAATAGCAACTCGTAATGCCTGTAGAACCCAGAGTAGGAACGTTAAGCAGGAACAGCTTCACGAGCTGCTCCGTTCCCGGACTGCACTTGACTATCATAATATTCAACCAAGACTTCCACCCACCGGGGCACATGAATCTGTCTGGCGGGTTCTCTTTGTTCTTTGCCAACGTTCGCATCTGCGATAATACAGTAAGACAGTGTATATAAGTTAAATGTTAAGAGTTAAGATGAGGAAAGGACAAGTGATACAGGAAGGAATTTTACCTTAGTTCCTGATATGAAGAGGAAGTCCTGAGGCCTAGATGGGTCAAAGAAAGCCATTTCTTTGTGTTTTGTCATAGGCAGCCACCTGAAACAAGTGTAAATAAACTCACTACTCTGAAATGAACAAGTACATACAGGCGTAGGATGCCTGGAGCTTTTGAGTGGAGTAACCTTGAAAGGTAGGATGTTCAGCTTTTCAAGACCAGGGGCCATGCTGAGAACCATCTTTCCCATGGTCAGCATTGTAGAGATCTCTCTCACAGGGTGGCTCATACCAGCTGGGTCTCTGCCAACAATGTAGAAGTTTGCCCCTGCATTTATTCTTGCTTTGGCATGCCACTGAACTTCAGTTGGCCCCGCATAATGCATGGGAGATGGAAATATTGAAACAACTGTTGTCTCTGGATTGAGCACGCCGTCTTCCAGGACCTAGTGGTACAAATTTTGTTTGAAGGGAATACATTAGTTTCAAAGCGAACATTGGAAATGAAACAGTAAAAGGTGAGATGCATTGATTTTTATACTACCAGGGTCTACTAGGTTATGTCTGCATATAGAGTAATTAGAACTCAGTAAAATTCGAAACAAAAATATTTAGTGAAGCCAATCCTAATTTGCTTGACCATGCATATAATAAAAACTACAGTGATCATAGTAAGTCTGTAACTGCATGGTGGTGGCTCAAAGTATTCATTATGATCTGTATTTCAAGAAAAATGAATACTTGCTACCAGTCAGGAAATTATCAATGAAGAAAAGATGATGACCTTCTCATGCTGCTTCATTCTCCAACTAAGTGGTACATCATCAGCTTTAGTATATCCCCCAAAGGATGAAGCAGAAGAATAGGATTTTTGTAGCCCATTTCAAGGTGTCAGCTTGGTGTCGGTCATGAGCTGAAGCATGACCATTGTGGACAGGATTACGCAGCTGAATGCAATACTGCATCTGCATTTCTCCTGCAAATTCTTTACGGAGCTCAGCTGGGGAAAGACGGTGCACTTATCGAGACCATCATTATACTTTATTGGCTCCAATAAACTTCCAGGTCTCCTCCTATAAGCCAGTTTCCCGAATCCCTGATAGATTCCTCAACCATAAGGCTGCCCCGGGGCCGCCGTTCCCCAGGTCCTCGCAATTCGTTCTTCTCTATGGTGCTTGTAGATCTCAACACTGAATGGAAAAGAACTAAAAATGCCTAAGCTTACACCTTCGAAAGTGGAACATGCCTACCCCGAAGTCTCTATGTAGATTTTTAAATACAAATGAACAAATTGATCAGAAGAACACTGAATTCTTATCACCAATATCATCAAATGAAACAGGAAAAACAACCTGCACATTCCAGTTCAAACATATGCAAAATGCGACTACAGGCAAAGAAATGGTCCAGCCCATTAAAATAAATAAATAAATAAAAACCAATATCAGGCAACGCAACAAACAAAAATGTTCAAGTTGTAAGTAACCAAGAATAAGATTCCAAATTTAGCTACTATAACCTATTTCATCAAATAATTAAACAGTAACCCAACATTCCAGCTCAAATCATGAAAAAAGCT
>JAURVB010003532.1:0-10902 GCA_033002965.1 Piper betle
CCTTGCCCGAGTATAGAGGTACCTTCATGGTACTGATTAGGTTTAGCGGACTGTTCCATTCCCGAGGGATCCTGACAACTCCGCGTTTGAGTTCCTCACACCCGGAGAACGTGGAGGTTTACGGGTACTGTTTAGTACAGCGCATGTCCGGACTTGTGGTTCAAAGGGTACTAAAGGCGACTGCCTGAGAGTACTCGGCCTTCGTGCTCAAGGCCAGGAGAAATATGGAGGTAAGGAGAGGGCTTAGGATAAAGTTTCACGAGAAGTACTGAAAAAGAAGTGCTGAGAGTAGCACAGTACCAGCAGCAGAGCAGTAAGTTCGGGATGCTACCGGGTCTGCAGCCCAGTGGCTCCTCAGTAGTGCCCTTCAGAGTGTTCTTGAGGAAGTATATGGTTTTCTTTCATATGAGAGTTTGCTCTCATAGCCAGTTTGCTATAGTTATTTTCTTTTCGGACCAGTAACGCTTGTTACTGACGTTTTTCTTATATATATGTAGATGATGAGCACGAGATGGATGTGCCGGCCGGGACGGAGGAGCAATAAGGTCTTCTGCACACACATATTGGGTGATTGAATGTTTCATGTTTTGTTTATGATGTTGTTTAATAAACATGCTATGATTAAATGTTTGAGGCATGATAATGATACGAAATGAGATGATCACAGTAGCGCAGCAAAAGTATGATGGGTTAGGACCCAAGTTCCAGAATGAGCTTATAGTATATCAGATTGTGTGTAATGAAATTGTTGATATATGCTTATATACTTGTATATATTATTTTCACAGGGTGGACCCTAATCGCACTTTTAGGGGAGACCCTGTCTGTTTTATTTCAGAATTTTGATCGTAACTGTATTGGTGTGTATTTTGAATTGCTTGTCATTCATGTAGTACCATGTTAGGATTTTGCGTATTTATTCATTCTTGATGGATCGTATCTTCATCTTAAGACGCCGAGATTGGATCCACATGAGTTAGGTTCGGGTTAGCCGACCTAACCGGGGCCTGTAACATGCCGGTTCGGTTCACGAGCGTGAACCGGATTTGGGGTGTTACAACAGGTCACACACTACTGAAGAGCGGACGAGACATGTGTCGAACCTCATTATGAGTCCCCGTAGACTTGAGGGGAGACAGTGGTCCTTTGGGTCGTTTGAACCCCACCCGTTTAGAAGTGCGTGACTAGTACGATATTAAGAAACACGTGCCTACTGTTAGCTGATTGAACTAGGGCCACTTAGGAGCCATTTCTGAGATTCATCATTTATTGACTATTCCACAGACTGATCACCTGTGGCGTAGTAAATCGTGGTGATCTTAGAGACAAGTCCATAGACCTACCAATATTTTGGCCACCTAGTACGCTACATAGGGATTTCAGCTCCCTTGCCCTATACACGATACCTTAACCTTATCATAGATCAGAGTGACATACCTATGTAGCGGGTATTTCTTAACCTAGTGAATTTTCCCATTTACTTGGCATCAGATACCACATGTGAGGATGAGATATTACCTAGTGAGAGTTATTGAGTAGTGGGACCAGATTTTCTCGAGATTTACTCCTCTTCTTATATCCTATAGATGTCAGACAGAGTAGAGCTTCTACCTGAGGATTTCCACTCACCCTTTTGTATATGTCAGCTTTACCATCAGTTTATCCAGATGATTGAGATGAGTATACATTGACCAGAGCACATGCAACAGAGTAGATGCAGACACTACAACCTCATGCAGAGTATGTTATCATACTCCTTGAGACACGCTATATATGTACAGGTGTTCTCGCCTCCTTTCAGCAGTAGTTAGTGGTTGTATAGGTAGCCACCTGGGCCATATTATATAGTAGAGTCATAGTAGCTATCCTTGTTCTCTTATAGAACAGAGTGAGATACTGACTCAGGACCGAGTCAACTAGGACCTAGTGAGCAGTCCAGTTCCTTATACAGGGACACCTAAGAGTTGGATCTAGACTGGTGACAGTGAGCCATGCAGCTCATTAGCCTATACACTCGTACCTAACAGGAGACTTATAGCACACCTTAGGATGGTTGTAGGACTTAGGATTGAGTTTCCTGAGAGTACATGTAGGTGCCTTTCTACATAGATGAGGATTAGAGGGACATGGGTAGATGCTAGCAGGTAGGTCTTACCCTCGGCGTAGTTTTCCAGACATAGCCCAGATTAGAACCTTGCGATACTCTACAGTATTTGCTTGACCAACCGAGTAGGCCCTTAGGGGTGATCTAGGTTTTCCGCCGAGTTAGCAGTAGGGATCAGAACAGAAAGAAGGATGAGGGTCATGTCAGAACATGCACAGATGACTTAGAAAAAAATGTGGATATTGACAGGATCAAGAGCAAAACCCACCATGACAGCGCAACTACAGTGAGGATGTACATGGCTATCGAAGAGTGTAGAGGATACAATTGATGTGTATCAAGCTTCCAGGTATTAGTTTCAGTAGAACCTCCTTTGAGTTAAAATTTCGATGACGAAATTTTTATGAGGGAAGATTGTAAAACCCACGATTCGAGTCAGGGTTTTATATTCAGAACCAGTTGGTTCGACCGTTATTTTCGAGTCGAGTCAGTTTCAGAACACGTGTACTGAGCCGATGCCGGTCTCGTGTATGAGCCATGAGGGTCATATGTACCCCAGTATATGATGATAACGACATGAACATAGAAGAAAAGAATGAGTGATCAGAATAGATGAGAGTATGCAGTTCATTTTTTTATTATGATATATAATGGATCGTATAATTAGTTTTAAGCCGTTTACCGTGTTAGGACGCGTTACGGTCATTTTGGGTGGGTTGATAGTTGTAGAGCATATCATTATGATTTTTTTGGTGTTGTTTGATTTTACGGGATTTTTTCCATTTTTTATGAATTTTTTTAGGGTTTAATAGGACTTAGTTATTATACTTGACTCGAGCCGGAGACGAGTCAAGTCTTAATTACAAGTTTGCCACCCAACCAATTCTTCTCCACCCCCGACCTTTTCTCCCCCACGCCCAAACCCTAGCCGCCGTGCCGCCCCAGTTCGCGTGCCACCGCTGCCACGGCTGATGCCGCCTGGCCGCTAATCGATGTCGCCCAGCCCGGCCATGGCGTCGCCCTGCCGCCCCGACCAGGCCCGGCCACAAGCTGGCCGCCGCGACGCGAGGAAGCCGCGCCTTTGCGTCATGCTTCCGTCGCCAATCGTGCCGCCGGGCACCGTCGCCACCGCCATCCAGCAGTCGCCTCGGCACCCTCGACCCCTCAGCCGCCTTTCCCAACCGGAGCGGAGGCCATTGCTGGCCTGGCCGGCCGGATCTAGCGACCCATTGCCGCCGCTCCATATTAGCCTTTTTCCGGTGAGCTGCCACCTCCATTGGCCACGTCGACCCTATAGATGAGTCGGGCTCGCCGAGCCGGTTCCAAGGGTACCCAACATGACCACTTTCCGGCTAGTAGATGCCGCCGGCGATTGTCGCCGGAAAACCACCGGAAGCCGCCGGAAAACCGCCACTAGCTGCTGGAAAACCACCGGAAAAATCGGAATTCTCTGGAATTCGCTGGAATTCACCGGATCTTCCGCAGAGCTCACCCAGTTGGACTCGATCGAACGTCGGACGCCGAGGAGCGCCGAATTCGAGCTCCGAGACGCGCGACGGAACCCTAGCCGTTGCTGATTGCCGACAACGTGAGGTATAATTACCTCCGATTTGATTATTTAAAATTGATGATGATTGTTAGCACAGCATGCTAGGATTGATTTATGATGTGATTGATAGTGCATGGAGGATAAGTGATGAAGTGATAAGTTACATGATGTGATTGATAGTTCATGGAGGTTAAGTGATCTAATGAAGTAAGTAAATTGAGCATGATAATCGTGTATGATGTAACTTAGGAAAAATACAATAAAATTGTCATGAATAGGATGAGTTAGAGTTATTTTCATATTTATGGTTATTTGACGATTGATGATTTTGTGTTTAATTGTGTTGAGTATGATGCATCATTTAGTTAGCGGGCGTTAGTATTTAGTTTTGATGTGTAGGTACGGAATAGGAGCTCGCCGCCTAGGCGCGATGACACGCTTGGAGCTTCTACCAGGTCCGTTAGGACTTCTCTCTGATTTTTATGATCTTTTCTATTGTATGTTTGATTTATTATCTGCAGGACGGGTTAAGTGGCGTTTTATCGGATCCCACTTAACTCGGGCCATTTAACCGAACATTTTCCGGATTGATAACCCCTCGAGGATGAGATCCCTCGAGGTTGATTTCGAAAACAAGATCCACCAAAAGTTGCCTTCGGGCCTATTATATAACTCCCTACCCAAGCCTATATATATATATGTTTTCGTATTTTTGTGAGACGAGAGATGGAGAAATCGACTGCACGTACCATGCAGAGGATGCCGTGACAGTCAAAGCGGGCTCTGGATTAGTGCCAGCGGACTGTTCCATTCCCGAGGGATCCTGACAACTCCGCGTTTGAGTTCCTCACACCCGGAGAACGTGGAGGTTTACGGGTACTGTTTAGTACAGCGCATGTCCGGACTTGTGGTTCAAAGGGTACTAAAGGCGACTGCCTGAGAGTACTCGGCCTTCGTGCTCAAAGCCAGGAGAAATATGGAGGTAAGGAGAGGGCTTAGGATAAGTTTCACGAGAAGTACTGAAAAAGAAGTGCCGAGAGCGGCACAGTACCAGCAGCAGATCAGTAAGTTCGGGATGCTACTGGGTCTGCAGCCCAGTGGCTCCTCAGTAGTGCCCTTCAGAGTGTTCACGTGGAGTATATGTTGTTTTCTTTCATATGAGAGTTTGCTCTCATAGCCAGTTGTTATAGTTATTTTCTTTTCGGACCAGTAACGCTTGTTACTGACGTTTTTCTATATATATGTAGGTGATAAGCACGAGATGGATGTGCCGGCCAGGACGGAGGAGCAATAAGGTCTTCTGCACACACACATTGGGTGATTGAATGTTTAATGTTTTGTTTATGATGTTATTTTATAAACATGCTATGATTAAATATTTGAGGCATGACAATGACATGAAATGAAATGATCAGAGTAGCGCAGCAAAAGTGTGATGGGTTAGGACCCAAAGTTCAGAGAATGATGAATATAGTAGATTAGAAGTCTGTGTGAATGCTATTGTTGCTATGCGTATATATGTTTGAATATATGATTTTGACAGGGTGGCCCCTAATTGTATTTTTAGGGGAAATTCTGTCCCTTTCGTTTTAGAATTTTTACTAATTTTGATTGTAATTGTGTTGGTGTGAAAATTGGTTGCATGTCATCCATGTAGTATCCTGTTAGGGTTTTATGCATTCATACATACATATAGCAAGTTGGATCTTCATCTTAAGACGCCGAGATTGGATCCGCACGAGTTAGGTTCGGGTTAGCCGACCTAACCGGGGCCTGTAACATGTCGGTTTGGTTCACGAGTGTGAACCGGATTTGGGGTGTTACATAGTCCCTGTATGTCCGTTAGGATCTGGGCCAATACATTCTCTGTGTTTGGACTTGATGGGGTAGATCGGGTAGTCTGTCTACCAGTGCCTGCCATCTGAAACATCGAACCATCGTGGTTCATTTATACATTCTTGTTTCAGTTTTGACTTAGGTTTATTAGCGAAGAACTTTGTTAATTAATAACATAACACAGTGGAAAAAGATAATTACTGGACTTTTCAATAAGGTACTTGAGTCATAAAATGTGAGCTTGTGAGAACCGTGGCTCTGATACCACCTGTAACGACCCGCCATTTTTCACAATATTGTGGGCCTAGCTGGCTAGGCGTTACTCGAAATTATACCAAACCAACCCTGTAACGACCAGCCCTAACCGGTCCGGGCATTACTTATATGTTACATGATTTCTATTAAAACCATAAGTATGACTCATTCAAAGTAAATTATGGTTAGTCAAGACATAATAATAATAGTTCCACAGTCTTGGATCGTTTCCCAAAGCCACATGTATAACACAAGAAAATAAAAGGAAGTCCAATTTATTATCCATTCTCCTACCCTGAGTTCGTAAAAGAACCACCAACCATACTTTCATTCTTCCTTAAGTGAGCTGAAATCAAACAATCTTGATTAGCCTACATACCCATGTCGGGATCAAGCTCAATGTAGTTCTATAGGCTCTCAGGTCATTCTGAGATTAAAAGTTTGTCTCCCAGTTCATTCTGAGATTAGGTGGTCTCTCAGGTCATTCTGAGATTAGTCATTATTGGCTGTCAAGTCCATTCTGACATGTCCATTATTGGCTGTCAGGTCCATTCTGACATATCCATTTTTGGCTGTCAGGTCCATTCTGACATGTCCATTATTGGCTATCAGGTCCATACGACATATCCACTTTTGCGGTCAAGTCCATTCTAACATGTCCATTATTTACAGTCAGGTCCATTCTGACATGTCCATTATTGGCTGTCAGGTCCATTCTGACATGTCCATTATTGACTGTCAGGTCCATTCTGACATATCCATTATTGGCTGTTAGGTCCATTCTGACATATCCATTATTGGCTGTCAGGTCCATTCTGACATGTCCATTATTGGCTGTCAGGTCCATTCTAACATGTCCATTATTGGCTGTCAGGTCCATTCTGACATGTCCATTAACAAAACAACTAAGCAATTCAAAGAATCCCAACAATTCTTGCCAATCGAAGGATGAAGCAAAGCAGCACACCCACAACAAAACAAACACCCGACCCCAAAGACTCGCAGCAGTTCATACCAAGCAGTCGACAAGAACCCCATGCATAAGACGCTAGGGATCTAGCAACTTAGCAAGGCGTCTCCAACAAACCTTGCATGCAAGAATCCTAATGGAAACAAATAAGATGAGGGACGAAATACTCACGCAGAAATGGGGAGGTCGCCTGGGACGGAGAGGAGGCAAGAAGAATTTGACGGCTAGGAAAAAGTTCTTTTTTCCCCCCCTCAACGATCCCCTCCTCCTACATATATATACACTTCAACCATTCCCTCCATTAAATTCTCATACCCCATCATCCATAAGTATTTCCTAGGTTCAACGAGCCCCTTTATTAAATTCTCACACCCCATCATCCATTCATGAATAGGTATTTTCTAGGTGACCTTAAGTCGAACCATGACCGGTCGACTTGATAACCAACCATATTGGTTCATCGATATTTATTTCATAATATTTAGGTTCGAGTCTTGTAATAAAAATCATGGTTTTTACAATCTCCCCAACTTAGAGATATTTCGTCCCCGAAATATTATAACAGCAAGATGATAAGCATGATTAATTATATCTTCGGGATCTCAGGCTGCTCCTGTTGTTGCTTCGGAGGCTGACGACAGTCTTTTATCATGTGTCCCGTCCTGCTGCAATTGTAGCACCGACGGGGCTCGTTGCATTGCCCGGAATGCATCTTGGTGCAATTTTTACATCGTCTATACAGAATCTCCTCAAACTTCCTTTTGAGGTTTCCATCTACGTTCCCTTGGTAGTTCTGCTGCTGTTGTTCTGCGGACCCATTTGAGCTACCCCCATGGTTGGCATGCTTGTGTTGCGTGGTAGTCTTCCCCTGTTTCTATGAACGATCATGCTCAAATACCAACTCATGAGTCGTGGCTGCATCGATCACCTCGGTTATAGTGCCCCTTGACGCCGTAGCAACCCTACTCCTCAATTCAGGTGTCAACCCCCAGAAGAATTTATCCGCCCTAGCCTTGTCAGATGCCAGAATCCCAGGTGCAAAGCGTTCCAACTGCAAGAATTTCTTGGCATATTCCCGGACCGAATCATCCTTCTGAGCTAGGTTGGCGAACTCCAGTGCTTTCTTTTGGACAACGGGCTCTGGAAAATATTGTCCATTGAAAACGGCCACAAACTCTGCCCACGTGATGGAAGAAATCTCACGTCGATGGAATGTAGTGTTTTCCATGGATTTCCACCAGTAAGATGCTTCCTCCTGAAGCATGCATGTTGCCAACCTCACTTGGTGGCGGTGTGGCACAGATAGAGCCCTAAAAGCTTTTTCGGTAATGTCTATCCAGCTTTCGGCCTTCATTGGATCAGTCCCTCCAATGAATACCTCAGCTCCATTCTTCCGGAACTTTTCCACAGTGTAGCGATCACTGTCCTCAACAACTGGTGGCACCACTTGTCGGACTACCGGTGGCACTGGGTTTGGTAGCTCCCCTCGTTCGCCCGGGTCAGCTAACCCTGCCCGCCCTTGGGCACTTCCCTGACCATCATCCGGGGTGATTCTAGGATCCGCTGCTGAGTTTGAGGCTCCATTCCCTGTTACCACTCCTGGTAGCCGCTGAACAATATTCTGAATCACAGAATTTGTATTTTCTGAAGCCTGTGCTAGTCCCTGTATGGCCGTTAGGATCTGGGCCAATACATTCTCTGTGTTCGGACTTGATGGGGTAGATCGGGTAGTCTGTCTACGAGTGCCTCCCATCTGAAACATCGAACCATCTTGGTTCATTTATACATTCTTGTTTCAGTTTTGACTTAGGTTTATTAGCGAAGAACTTTGTTAATTAATAACATAACACAGTGGAAAAAGATAATTACTGGACTTTTCAACAAGGTACTTGAGTCATAAAATGTGAGCTTGTGGGAAACTGTGCTCTGATACCACCTGTAACGACCCGCCATTTTTCACAATATTGTGGGCCTAGCTGGCTAGGCGTTACTCGAAATTATACCAAACCAACCCTGTAACGACCAGCCCTAACCGGTCCGGGCGTTACTTATATGTTACATGATTTCTATTAAAACCATAAGTATGACTCATTCAAAGTAAATTATGGTTAGTCAAGACATAATAATAATAGTTCCACAGTCTTGGATCGTTTCCCAAAGCCACATGTATAACACAAGAAAATAAAAGGAAGTCCAATTTATTATCCATTCTCCTACCCTGAGTTCGTAAAAGAACCACCAACCATACTTTCATTCTTCCTTAAGTGAGCTGAAATCAAACAATCTTGATTAGCCTACATACCCATGTCGGGATCAAGCTCAATGTAGTTCTATAGGCTCTCAGGTCATTCTGAGATTGAACAAGTTTGTACTCCCAGTTCATTCTTAGATGAGGTGGTCTCCCAGGTCATTCTAAGATTAGTCTTATTTACTGTCAGGTCCTATTCCAGGTCCAATTGCCGTGTCTATTGGCATACCATTATTGGCTATCAGGTCCATTCTGACATATCCATTATTGGCTGTCAAGTCCATTCTGACATATCCATTATTGGCTGTCAGGTCCATTCTGACATGTCCATTATTGGCTATCGAGGTCCATTCTGACATATCCATTATTGGCTGTCAGGTCCATTCTGACATGTCTATTATTAGCTGTCAGGTCCATTCTGACATGTCCATTATTGGCTGTCAGGTCCATTCTGACATGTCTATTATTAGCTGTTAAGTCCATTCTGACATGTCCATTATTGTGTCTGTCAGGTCCATTCTGACATATCCATTATTGGCTGTTAGGTCCATTCCACATATCCATTAACAAAACAGCTAAGAAATCCAAAGAATCCCTACTGACATGTCCATTATTGGCTGTCAGTCATATTATGACATATCCATTATTGGCTATTAGGTCAATTCTTACATGTCCATTATTTGCTGTCAGGTCCATTTTGACATGTCCATTATTGGCTGTCAAGTCCATTCTGACATGTCCATTATTGGCTGTCAGGTCCATTCTGACATATCCATTATTGGCTGTCAGGTCCATTCTGACATATCCATTATTGGCTGTCAGGTCCATTCTGACATGTCCATTAACAAAACAACTAAGCAATTCAAAGAATCCCAACAATTCTTGCCAATCGAAGGATGAAGCAAAGCAGCACACCCACAACAAAACAAACACCCGACCCCAAAGACTCGCAGCAGTTCATACCAAGCAGTCGACAAGAACCCCATGCATAAGACGCTAGGGATCTAGCAACTTAGCAGGGCGTCTCCAACAAACCTTGCATGCAAGAATCCTAATGGAAACAAATAAGATGAGGGACGAAATACTCACGCAGAAATGGGGAGGTCGCCTGGGACGGAGAGGAGGCAAGAAGAATTTGACGGCTAGGAAAAAGTTTTTTTCCCCCCCTCAACGATCCCCTCCTCCTGCATATATATACAC
This sequence comes from Piper betle, assembly GCA_033002965.1. Classification (NCBI taxonomy): domain Eukaryota; kingdom Viridiplantae; phylum Streptophyta; class Magnoliopsida; order Piperales; family Piperaceae; genus Piper; species Piper betle. The sequence goes on from JAURVB010003532.1 coordinate 10,163, forward strand.
TTCAACCATTCCCTCCATTAAATTCTCATACCCCATCATCCATAGGTATTTCCTAGGTTCAACGAGCCCCTTTATTAAATTCTCACACCCCATCATCCATTCATGAATAGGTATTTTCTAGGTGACCTTAAGTCGAACCATGACCGGTCGACTTGATAACCAACCATATTGGTTCATCGATATTTATTTCATAATATTTAGGTTCGAGTCTTGTAATAAAAATCATGGTTTTTACAGTGACTTCTGGTTGAAGGAGGTAAACTTCCTTGGTGATATTATCTCAAATGTCAGAGTTGCAGTGGATCCATCAAATGTAAAAGTAGTCACTGATTGGCCACAACCCAAGTCAGTCACTGACATCAGAAGCTTTCTTGGCTTAGCGAGTTACTACATGAAATTCATTAAAGACTTCTCCATAGTAGCATCACCGATGACCACGTTCATAAGGAAGGGAGTCAAGTTCGAATGGAGTAGTAAGTGTGAGGATAGTTTCCAGTCTCTAAAGAAGAGTCTAACAATTGCACCAGTCTTGACACTACCAAATGGTAATGAAGGATTCGTAGTCTTCAGTGATGCGTCGCTGTTGGGTTTAGGATGTGTCCTTATGATGGGAGGTAAATTGGTGGCCTATGCCTCTCGTCGATTGAAGAATCGTGAGCAAAATTATGCAGCCCATGACTTGGAACTGGCAGCAATGGTTTTTGCACTGAAGATTTGGAGACACTACTTGTATGGAGCCT
>JAURVB010003533.1:0-21078 GCA_033002965.1 Piper betle
AACCAAGCTCTTCTCTTTCAACCAAAATCTAGATCCTATCCTTCACCCATTGTCTCCCTTTCCTAGCAACCAAATTAGCAGCAACAATCAAAGGGCGACTGCACCACCACAGCGACGAACCAGCAGCCATGGTGACCTCGACCTGCTGCTATGGCGACTCAGACGTGGCCAGCAGCACCGCCCCACGCGTCCCCTTCTTCCCGCACAACAACCCAACGCCTAGAAGAAGAGAAACACTACCCTACAGCGTGGTATATGCAACTGGTCGTGACACAAACGCCATGGTGTTGTTGCTGCAATTTAGCAGGACGTGCTACCATTCTTGGCTGTAAATTCTATAAAATCTCACCTTTAATTACTACAACATGAGTAAGGACGTTGATGTAGCAACTGATTAGCAAAAGATTATGACTTGTTGCTGTAATTAATCACAAACACAGAAGAATTGCTGCACGGTAGCAACTTATGTTCGTGGGTGAATTCCTGGTCCTAATCCAGTTACATCCTTCCTTTTTCTTGTTGATTTCAGGTCTATGTTTCCATGATTATCTTGTATTATAATCTTTGATCATATGTATGCATGCAAACTAAGAAGAAGAGAGGAAGAAAATTACCAAAACAATGGGGAAGCCAGCGTTTGTCCAAGGAGCTTATGTGCATGACGCCCCTCCTTCTCCTTATAAAATGAAAGAAGGCCTAGGGTTTATGAAAACACACTTCGTTGCCGGGTAAATGGTAAGTGATACCGTTCACTTTACTAGTTTAAACGGTTAAATGGTATGGTTTACTTAACCGGGTAAAAATACTTAATCGGTTAACCAATACTTTCCACTTGACCGGGTAATTGATAATTAACCGGGTAGCGGGTAAATAATTTAAATAAATTCATGGATACCAACGTTCGATCCCACCGCGTCGAATATATATATATATATATATATATATATATATTATTTATTTATTTATTTTTTTCGGGTCTTTACAATATTAAATTTAATATTTGGTAAATAAAGCGATTATTTTAATAACGAGTCAGTAATATAGAAAATTGGTTATTAAACTATAGTCGGGTAGCAATCACTAGCGTCGAACCTAAATAACATAATGAAAATAAATAAAGTTTAAAATTTTATTGAGTCAAATAACTTAAAATAATTGTATTAATAATATTTTTAAATTAGAATAATACAAAATATTTTAAATAATTTAATTGTACAACTTTTAAACACATTGCTATGAATAACGATAGCGATTAAAGATTTAAAACCATAAACTAAATTATCAAGATTGTGGTTAAGTAAATATCGTCTCAAAGGAAAATATACTAATAATAGTAATTAAATATTTGTTTGTAAGTTGATAATTATTTTATTATTTGTTAAGTGTTAATTATGATCTACAATATTAATGTTAAGTAGGATTTAAATGATTATATCACATGAATAGTTTAATATTTAATATTGTTGAAATTTAATAGTGGTATATATATATATTAGTCATTTAGTTGCATGCATTTCTACTCGAATAAAATTATACTTATGTATAATTTTATTTCCTCGTTCAGATTTAGATCATTGGTTGCAGCTGCAAGTTTGAAATATTCAGGTCCGTATAATTATTTAAATTGTTGTATTTTCCCTTGTGGACACGGTGGATTAGACTCACCAGCAGATAACGGACATGACGGATTGGACTCGCCAGCCGGCAATGGACATGATGGAGTGACCTATCAGCTAATAAATTGGACATGGTGGATTGGACTCTCCAGCCAATTACGGACATTGTGGATTATACTCACCAGCCGATAACGGACATGGCGGATTGGACTCGCTAGCCGGTAATGGACATTGTGGACTGACCCATCAGCCAACTAATGGACATGATGGACTGACCCAACATCCAATAAATTGGACATGGCGGATTGGACTCGCTAGCCAATTACGGACTTGGTGGACTGACCCATCAGCCAATAGATGGACATTGTGGACTGACCCATCAGCCAACTAATGGACATGGTGGATTGGACTCACTAGCTAATAACGGACATGGCAGATTAGACTCAATAGTAGGTAATAGACATGATGGACTGACCCATCAGCCAATAGATGGACTGACCCATCAGCTAATAGATGGACATGGTGGACTGACCCATCAGCTAACTAATGGACATGGTGGAATGAACCATCAGCTAATAAACGGTCATGTTGGAATAGGGAGTTTATGGAGTTGTTTTATTTAATTATACAGCTTAGTATTTAATCACTAATGCGAAATTGCCTCAGTAGGTTAGCAGATGGGAGTAAAAACTAAGAGACGACAGGTTATAAGAAGAAGAAGAAGAAGAAGAAGGCAAACTTGTAAATAAGGGTTGACTCAATACCGACTCGAGTTAAAAATAATTCTAACTCGTAATAAATCTTTAAAAATAATTATTCAAATGGGTTATGGGTTAAAGTTGCTAAACCAATTAATTATTGTACGAAATCTCCATAACTAATAAAAATACGATAATGATAAATAGTCGGTAATTAATCGGTGTACTACAAGCGATTAATTTTAAAGCAGATGGTTATAAGTGATTAAAGAAATAAAGATTTCACCTTTACCATATTAAATTTAATATTAGGTAAATAAAGCGACTATTTTTATATCGAGTTAGTAAGGTAGAATATGGGTGATTAAACTATAATCGTGTAAAAATCACAAGTGTTGAACCTAAATGGCATAATGAAAATGAATAAATTTTGAACCTTAATTGAGTTGAATAATTTAAAATAATTGTATTAGTGATATCTTTAAATTAGGATAACACAAATCATTTTAAATAATTACTTAAATTGCTAATAATAATAATGTTTAAAGATTAACATCATAAATTAAATCGTCAAGATCGTGGTTAAATAATTATCATCTCAAAAGAAAATATACTAATAATAGTAATTAAATACTTAATAATTATTTTATCATTAGTGAAGTGTGAATTAAATGATTATGTCACATGAATAAATTAATATTTAAGATTATTGAATGTTGCATGCTTTATGTTGTCGAATTTCAATAATGATGTATATTAGTCATTTAGTTGTATGTATTTCTACTCGAATAAAATTATACTTATGTATAATTTTATGTTCTCATTTAGATTAGGATCGTTGGTCATAGTTGTAGGTTCACTTACGAACTATCCGGGTTCGTATAATTATTTGAAATGTTTTATTTTTCCTTTTTGGCAGCCCTGGTTGGCCTGAGCCCAGATTCGACCACCATGCACTGAGTGCAACCAGGGTTAAGGAATTGACTCAATCCGACACAGGGCCGCACCCTTTAAAATTACTATGTGGGAGTCTTGGTTGACTGAAGTTTATAACTGACCACCATGCGCTGAGCGTAACTGGGGTCAACTCATCGACATAAGGCAGAACCCCCTAAAAGATTAAATACCTTCTCGCAGGCCGAAAGGGGTGACAGGGCATAGTGGCGCAAGATGGCCCATTATGCACTTGTTATATCGAGAGGGTGAGTCAATGACAAATAACTGTAACTACACGCCATGGGCCACGTAGCGTGTGTGCGCATGAATGAGATGGTAGCTTGATGGGGGTAGTCACCCCTCCTAGCATATTATGAGCTTGGCATAGGCTCATAACAACTAAAAAACTCGTGAAATGATAATAGGGATTATATTGATTTGTTTTATTTAATTATGCGGCTTACTGGTTTTATCACTAAAGCGGAATTTCCTCCGCAGGTGAACAGCTTTGGACTGAAGAATAAAAGTGTGGTTGGTGTTTCTGTTACCAACCTAGTTATGGTGAATCAATAATAAATTGGGTTTCCTTTTATTTTTGTTATATTATAAATGTGGCTATGGGAAACGGTTCGAGACTGTGGGACTTTGAGTTAGTTTATTTTATGCATTGTCACATGCTATGAGAACATGTTTATTTTTATGATTTATAAACTCTAGACTTATTGTCGTATTAGAATTCCTGTTCTTGAACCATGTTCTTGAAGTTATGTTTACATCAATTATATTTTAAGTAACACCTGGTCCGATTAGGACGGGTCGTTATATTAATCCTAAATAAGAAGAGAATGGTTGTAGCAGGTTGTTGATCTAACATGATGTAACTTACTTTTTAATGATTTGTAATTAGAGAAAAGTGCAAAACATTGGTGAACAAGTTTTAAACTTGTTCTTTTTGAATAACTTGATTTTAAAACATAGTTAAATCATTAGAACTATATGTAAAATTTATTTACAACAATTCTAAATATTAATTAACACCTTAAACATTATTCTAACAAGTTATAGAAGCATAGAACATGAAGGCAAAAATGTAGATAACACAAAACATCAAACAAAATATAGAACATGGAGATGATGGATGAATGTACAATATTAGTAGAGATTAGTAACATCTTCTTAGGTGAAAAAGCTTAAAATTTTGCACCAAACAACTCCAAAAGATCTCTAACAAGGTAGGGAGAGAGGCGGCAAGAGAGAGGGAGGAGAGAGAGGGCACTTAGAGAGTAAGAGTCGACCAAGAGAGAGGGCAGCTTGGAGTTCAATTGCAAATAATGCTAGTTGTGTTCCTAAGGCCTCCTTATATATCATTGTGCGGATCTTATCCACACCCTAGGACATCTTCCTCCCAATCTCAACCGACTAAACCACCCTTAAATCTCATTCATTGACTCGTGTGTGGACAAACTTGCCTACATCAAATAACCGACTCCTACCTTAAGATAAAACTCGACTGTTAGACAACTAATAATGTTAGATTTTCATTTCAATCACCTTATTGTGTAAATCAGTACCTAACCACATACATTAGATTAAAAAAACTAGTCCAAAATACTATTAAGGATATAGAATTGATTCATATATGGTTGTCTCCAACTAGTCCACTAAAGGTAAATGTTTGTCTGTGAAAACTAATCCATAAGGATTCCACTTGATCATTTGTCATCTTTCATGATCGAGCATTAGAAAAGTTCTTATTTAACCAAGCTTAATATAATTAACAGATAAATATGTAATTCTAAATATCTGTCATTAGTGTAGACTAATTTAGGCAAGGAAAAAAATTCATATGCTGAAAATAAATAGTTAACTACATTTGTATTCTACCGGAGAGAAAGAAAAACAAACTAAGCAATATTGACAAAGAGACTCGGATATTATATGTCTATGACGATGGCAAGGGCGGGGAATGGTGATGGCAACCAGGGGTGGACAGTGGCACCACGCAGCGGTGGTGCTATCTGGGGCTTCTCCATTTTGGAGCTTTTGCCCTCTTCTTTTATTAAGCAGAAAGTTGTGGGTGGCATGTGACTGCACGCTGATCGTAAATTAAATTATTTTTAATTATTATAGAGTTTGAAATGGTTTTGCAACCGCAGCGTCGTAGCAAATAGATTAATAAATTTATTTATCAACACTATTTGCAACTACGTGTCAAACCATATGTTTCAACTGCAAATGTCTTTAAATTGTGAACGGAGAGACTGATTTCCTGTGCAATGAATTAACCACTTTTTGCTATCGCAATTTGCAACCAGTACAACTCTGTAGTTACAATTACGATCTCTAATTGGTTATTAAAAATGGGCTTTGGCCCTTTTTTAATAAAGCAGAAAAGGTGCGAGTGGCATTGACTGCACTCTGGTCATAAATTAAATTATTTTTAAATTATTAAAGTGTTTGAAACCGTTTTGCAACCGCAGCCTCGCAGCAAACAGATTAATAAATTTATTTCTCAACACCATTTGCAACTACGCGTCAAACCAGAAGCTGCAGTTGCAAATATATTTAAATTGTCACCCGAGAGCGACTGGGATTCCGGTGCAAAGAATTATTCACATTTTGCTATCGCAATTTGCAACGAAAAGATACCAGTGCAACTCTGTAGTTACAAACATGATCTCCAATTGATTATTAAAAATGGCATCACATTTCGCAACCAGGTTTACGGTCGTAAGCCGGTCATATTGTTACCCGTTACAAGCCTGTGGCAAATTTGCTGTCGCTAAATAACAATTTTTTACTATTGTAATTCAAGGTAAAAAATGTTATTGAGAATTTTTTCCAATAGTTAATTATACAAACTTTCTCTTTTAAAGATTGTGTATACCAGGTTTTTGCATCAGTTATTCTCTATTTTGTTTCTCCCAGCAAAGTATGTTGCTTCCATAATTTTTAGTTTTTGTTTGGCCTTTGTTAATTATTTGTTGGTTGTTATGAGCCGAGAAAACTGTGATTGGAATATGGCCGCGCCTCTCTTGGGGCCACTGGCCGCCGTACCATGCAGTGGAGTAGTCGCCCCCACGCTACTATGCCAGTCTGCGGAAGCTCTCAACGCCTACGCGCCGTCATCTCACCATCACGATCCCCACCTACAGTCGATGGGGCGCTTTCTCTGCCTCGTTCCCTCGATCTCCGAGAGTTCCGCCTTCCCCCTCTCCTCTGATTACAAAGCAAGGTCACGGATTCCGGGATTTTCACGGTCATCTCAGTATGGACCCTTCTTAAATTTGTCTGTTAACGTTCCATCGTCCTTTTCAACCCAGTACAACTGTGAGCAGGCAATGCGAACGCCGTTGACTTCAGAAGCTTCGTTTCTCACCCCCCCCCGCAAAGCCTGGCTTCCTATGTCAGTTTTCAACCCTATTCTGCAACCGACAGTCCCTAAAGAAAACGAGTGTCCAGTTAAAACTTGGCATGCATGAGCCGAGGCCAAAAGGGAGAAAAAGTTTGGACCACTCTCTTAATCGTCTTCGGAGAGGAATGAGACAGACTAGGTAGGACCAATGCGGAAATATTGAACTATTAATCATGATTTTGCTCGTATTTAGAAAGTATGAATTACGGATTAAAAGAATGGGATGAGGGACCAGACAAAGAAGAGAGTCGGCCTTCTTTGGGCACGTACACACAGCGGGTCAGACGCTATCTTACTTTCTCTGCACCATAATTAAAACGATAGCTAGCTCCAATAGCTCGTACAATAGCATGCAGGCACTCCTGCCCCGTTTCCGTTTCTCTAACCTGCCTCATCTCCATGCTGGCATATAAAGCTGCTCTCGTCTCCTACAGCTCCTCCTCCGCTGATTTCTTGTAAGACATAATTCATGGCTTGGTCTGGACAGCATTTCGGTGTATATGATCATCGTGGTGAGTTTGCATGCTACATACTTATTTTCTGAATTTTTAAGAATGTGATAATTTTCTTCGCGTTAGATATTTTGTTCTCCAACTTCCACAATCCGTAAAATTGTTCTTTATGAATGCCATATGTTGTAATTTTTCGATAGATCAACCCTACCTAATTTCTGACTGTAAGTGCCCAATTTGAAGCATTGTCCAACATGCTACAGTTTTTAAAACTATGGAAGAAAGACATGTAAACTAGAAACTTTGGTGGATGGGAGCAGGTCAGATGGAGGAGAATGGCGGGCTTCTTCCAGCTCTGGACAAAAGATCAGTGGCCGTCCTAGGTGCAGGATGTTTGTCTGGTAATGGCCTGAACGGTCAGGGGCAGGAGAAGAAGAGGAGGTTGACGTCGGAGCAAATGGAGTTTCTTGAGAAGAGCTTCCAGGGGGATGCAAAGTTAATGCCGGAGAGGAAGCTCCTACTGGCAAGGCAGCTGGGACTGCAGCCACGGCAGGTGGCTGTCTGGTTTCAGAACCGGCGGGCAAGATGGAAGACCAAGCAGCTTGAGCGACTCTATGCCTCTCTCAAGCATGATTACGATGCCGTCTCCCAGGAGAAGCAAAGACTACAAGATGAAGTGGGCCACCATTTTTTTGTTCATTTTAAATAAATTTCGATCATACAATAATATTTATGCTGTAAACAACAGTTATTGAATTAAGTATCTATAAATGTTACTTTGTTAGACCAAAGAAGTGCGGCATGTATTAGCATCGATGATAAAAGTTGTGCTTCATATTTTGTACTTCTATCCAATAACTAGAATCTTAAAATGTAGGTGATAAGGTTGAAAGCGCAGCTAATGGAGAGTGCACCATCTCGTGGTCCAGTGGGGGCGAAAGGAGATGAGATGCTTGAAGGCATGGTTATTGTTCGATGCAGCAATTCCGTTTTCCCCAAGTCTCAAAGTTGGGGTCATCTGCAGCAATCGGACGGCAATTATTTGTTGAGCACCGATGAGCAAGGTCACTGGGGCTCTTTGCCAGGGTATATGTAGGCCTGTTTTACATTCTATCAATCATTTTGATTCGATATAAATCAATAAGACAAGAGAACAACTGTGTTGCACCACTTGATCAGTTGTTTCTGTTACCACTGTTACCTGGGGAACATATAAAAAGCATTTGCGAAAGAGCTTAGATATTGGTGGAAGTGAAGCTTAGTTTTTTTTCATTATAATATCGGGAAGATTAAATGTATTTAATCATAAAGAATAAATAATATAAAATTACTTATTTTGTATGGTAATAACCGGTACATCTACTATTAATTATTGTAGACATTATTCTTCTGTTAAGAGGATAGACTCCAACAATACACTCCTTAATTTCCAACCGAAATTTTCTTTTCTTTGTCTATTTAGTCTTGAATAATAATATATAAATAGAATTTCAGTTTACATTGTTAGTTATATTAAGTAGAACCATATTAGATCACGCTCTATTATGTGATGGAATAATCGGTCAACAAACAATTCAAGAGATAAGTAAATGGACATGATAAAAACTATCGTATATAAGTTAGACAGAGTCACCTATGAATCAAGACATCACTAACATATCGCCCTTGTAAAATTCATTCCATTTGACATAGGATTTTATTCATCATTTGCCTTAGTTTGGCTTCCGGTTAGGTTTGGTTTTACTTTTGGTTAATTCTGGAGTTGCCTTCTTTCTTGAGGACTAATATAATTTTTTCCTACATATGTTTATTATTATAATATTATGTTTTCGTGATTTTTAGAATGGAGAATATTTTTGGAGATTGTTTTAGGTAAGTCCAATTACATGACTTGTTGAGGTGTGCTTTTCTTCATCATCGATGGGATCACCGTCATGCTCTACTTTTTTCTTCTTGCTATATTTTTTCACCCCTATGACTATGAGATTCTCACGCTTGGAGAGGTGTAGGAATTTTTAGTACCGTATTTTATGATGCATGCCATGATTGTGGTGTACTTGATTTACCTTGGTAGTTGATAAGAGTGGTGCATGGTGGAATTGGAGAGAAGAAAAAGTATTGCGTGTCCAGTTGTGGGTCGCTTGCTAGTGTATCCTATTTTATTTTTTGATAAACTATTGAGTTCATATGCTAGCTTTGTAACGACCCGCCCAAACCAACCTGATGTTACTTAAAAATATATAATAGATGTAAGGATAATATTCCTGAACATGAATATTAAGACAACAATTAAGCCTAGAAATATATATAAATCACATAAATCATAAAAATAAAGCATGTTCTCTAAAATATAAAATAACCGTCCCACAGTTTCAGACTGTTTCCTATAACCACAATTATAACACAAGAGAATAATAAAGAAGTCCAAGTTATTATCGATTCACCAATGCCTAGGTTGGTAAAAGAACCACCAACCATATTTTTATTCTTTAGTCTAAAGTTGCTCACCTGCGGAGGTAATTTCATGTTATTAATAAAACCACTAAGCCGCATAATTAAATAAAACAAATCAATAAAATCCTTATTATCGTTTTAAGAGTCTTTTAGTTGTTATGAGCTTATGTCGAGCTCGTTATATGCTGGGAGGGATGGCCACCCCATCCAGCTACCATCCCATGCATGCGCACACAGACTACATGGCATGTGGCCCATAGTTACCGATATTTGCCATTAACTCACCTTTTCGGTATCACAAGTGCATAAAGAGCCTACTTGCGCCACTGCGCCCTATCACCCCTTTCCGCCTGTGGGCAGGTATTCAATCTTTCAGGGGGTACTGCCCTGCCGAATTGAGTCAACCCCGGTTGCGTTCTAGCGCATGCTGGTCAAATACTTAAGTCGACCAAGACTCCCACATAGTAGTTTTAAAAGCACGGCCCCGTGTCAAACTAAGTAAAATCTTTGACCCCGGTTGCACTCGGTGCATGGTGGTCAAATATGGCCTTAGCCAACCAAGGTTGCCAACTAGGGAAAATACAACATTTCAAATGATTATACAGACCTTGGTAGTTTGTAAGTAAACTCATAATTGTGACCAACGATATTAATTTGAATGAGAACATAAAATTATACATAAGTATAATTTTATTTGAGTAGAAATGTATGCAACTAAATGTCTAATATATATATCATTTTCAAAAATATTAAATATTAAATTGTCAACAAATCTAGTGAGATAATTAATTATTCCTGTGACATTATCATTTAAGCCTTACTTTAAATTTTAAATTAATTATCCAAATCATAATTAATACTTAACAATTGATAAAATAATTATTAACTGATAACAAATATTCAATTACTATTATTAGTATATTTTCCTTTGAGATGATAATTACTTAACCATGATCTTGATGATTTAGTTTACGGCTATAATTATTAGTCGCTATCATTATGAATAGTAATTTAATTAATTAAGTCATTCGATTAGATTAACCAAATGAATTTGCATTATTCTAATTCAAAGATACTACTAATATAATTATTTTAAATTATTTATCTCAATAAAGTTTCAAGCTTTATTTAGTTTTATTATGCTATTTAGGTTCGACCCTTGTGATTTTTTTACTCGATTATAGTTTAATAACCCATTTTTTAAATTACTGACTCGTTGTTAAAATAATCACTTTATTTACCTAATATTAAATTTAATATCGTAAAGTTAAAATCTTTATTTTATTTATTACTTATAACCATTCGATTTAATTTAATCGCTTGTATTACGCGGATTAATTATCGACCTGGTATGGATGCCTAGAATCCCCCACAGCGTTGTCCACCACCCAAACCCATGCCTACAACTCCTAAGATGCTAGAAACTACAACTCCATTATCCTAACCCAACCAGTTACATAGCATACGGCACAACAAAATGACCATGAATTGATGAAACAACAACAAGTTTACATGACGCCCATGAATGGATGAAGTAGCAGAACTTTACATGATGATCATGAATTGATGAAGCAACAGAAATTAGCATGGTGATTATAAAATGCATGAAAACTAAGATTAGGGAAATAGGAAGGATACCCAAGCAAGGAAGAAGCCATGTCGGTAAGGAAGAGGAGAAGAAAATGTGTATTAAGACTAGGGTGGAGGATGTCCTTCATAAAATAAAAATGATGGCTAGGGTATGTGGAAACACTAGTATTTTATTTAACCGGGTAACCGGGTAAATAATAATATATAATAATTAACTAGGTAGAATTAACTGGATAGAGAATATAATACGTTTGGTCCTTCCCGGACTGTGTTCGAATATATTATTATTATTATTATTTTTCACAGTCTTTACAAGCTTGATATAATAGTAATTTTATTTTTGAACCAGTATTACTGACATTTTTTATTTAAATATTTATTACGTGGTGTGCCTAGGGTGTTGCTGGCAGATAGAGGGGGTTAATAGAGTCTTTATATATACACATACCCTCATCGTGTTGTTCGTGTCAGTTTCTCGTTTTATTTTGTTATCAATCATTTTACTTTTGACTTGGTACATTAATGTAAAAGCCCAATGTTTTGGGAACTCCTCTTAAGACCACCCCCAAACCAAAGATAAGGGCACAATGAAAAACAACACAAACAACAACATCCCTGCTAGCAGATACTAGGGATCACTTCACAAACATATATACTCAAACAAGACTTCCATTCCACAATTAATATTGTTATATCATAACCCAATTGCATGCAAGACCACACCCACAAACCCCTTACAGCCTGAACCTACTTGACATCTTTAAAGAAAGACAATTACTACTCACAAGTGTAATAAGCATATAAATAAAGAAAATAGAAATATATATGGTGAGTAGGACTCGCAAGACGATTTTGAGATTTTTGACACCACCTAGAGTTCCGAGTCCTAGGGAGGCTCACATTAGTAGTGGGTGTAGTCAACTTCCTAGTCAGGCCAGTAATGAAGAAGAGGTTTTAGTGGAGTATGTCCATGTGCTTGCCCTTTTAATTCCCAAGGAATTGATTCCTCCTCATGATGATAAAACTCATAAATGGACTCATGCTACCTTAGGGTGAAGTAGAGCTTCCAAATAAATAAGATTATGCAGTAGAATTACAGTGATAAATAACCAGATGGTAATGGCGATGGAGATATAGTTAGATACCAAAAAATAATTGAAGTAAATGCAAACAAACACCTAGCAACAGATGAGGGAAACAAGTGTCGAGTTGGCAAGATCACAGAAGAGGCCTAAGGAGGATGTAGAAAAAAGTGAGACACCATCCTTACCCCAATGACCATCTATGCCAACGGGTCCCTCATCTAGCAGGCCACCAGTAATTCAGTAACCACCACAACCACCTCAGGATCCCATTACAGGTACACCACCAGTTCCATCGACGATTGTGACCCATCATGTGACTCATGTTTCATTTCATGCACCTATTGTAAAACCTTAACTTGAGTCAGAGTTTTACATTAAGGAACTAGTCGGTTCAACTGTTGGTTCAAGTCGAGTCAATTTCATGACTCTCGTGCTTAGTCGAGGCCAACTGTGCATTATGAGCAATGTGGGTCAAGTGTACTTGATGAAGAATGAGTTATGAGAGTTATATATGGCAGTATGCTATTAATTGTTTTTTATATATTTGATGGTAGAATTATTTTTAGGTCAAATAATGCATTAGGATGTGTTATAGAGCACTTGGGTGGGTCATTAGCTATGGAACATGTAATTTAAATGTAATGGTGTGTATTATATTTTATTGGGTTTTACCCTATTTTGTTCAATTTTTTTAAGAATTTATTATGAGTTAGTATTATTTTTTACTTGAGTCGGAGTCGAGTCAACTTTTATTTATGAAATTACCACCAAACCCCTTCATAATAGTTTCTCCTTCCAAACCTTGACACAGCCTAATCCCCACTCCCATCCTCACAATTGCCGCCCACTCCGGCTGCCACACCACCCCTGACAAATGCCGCTTGGTTGAATAATCTACTTTATGTTTATCATGTTCTAGACTTTTTGATCTCCTTAGTAATATTCTTTTAGAAGCACATGCTTCTAGGAGTGCTATGCATCCTAGAGCTACAAAGATGCATCATGATGTGCAAATAACATATTGTAGCTAGGTGTGAAGAAAGATGTAATTGATTTTGTACAAAAGTATCGAACCTGTCCTCAAATTAAGGTGGAGCACGTGAGGTCAGGTTGTACACTGCAGCCTTTGGCAATTTCTAAGTGAAAGTGGGAATGTATCACCTCTAATTTTGTCTCTGACTTACAAAAAATAGTAATTACTATGATGCTACTTGGGTGATTGTCGATAGGTTAACCAAATCAACTATAATGTCCCAATCCAAAGTGTAAACTAATAGGCCTAACTTATTTCTTTAAAAGTAGTTAGCCAAATTAAAGATCTATAATCCATTTTCACTTAAAAATAGGAACTTATGCTAGTAGTTATTAAATGTGGGATGAAGTTGAGGGGTCTTCCATCAAATCATTTTACTCCAATTTGGATGAACTTTAACCTTGAAGAAATTTGTTAAGTTGTATATCTCAAAAATTGTGAGTTATCATGGAATGCTAAGAGAGATAGTGTTTGATCGTGATTTGAGATTTACTTTCAAATTTTGGGGAAGCATTTCAAAAAGCATTGAGTACTCAATTGTCTTTTAGTATTGTTTTTTGTCCTCAAACTAATGGACAATCTGAACGTGATATTCAAACTTTAGACGATCTACTTTAAGTGCACATGTTAGATTTTGATAGTAGTTGGGAGGGGCACCTACCATTAATAGAATTTTCTTACAATAATAGTTACCAGGTAAGCATTGGTATGTGAGACCTTGTAGATCCCTATCTTGTTGGATTGAGGGTGGTGAATCTATGTTGGTTCATATGGTTCAACAATCTCAATAAGTTGTAGCTTAGATAAGGAAAGGAATAAAAGCAACTCAAGATTTGCAAAAGCTCTATGCTGTTTTGAGAGGCCGTGAACTCAAGTTTATGGTGAATGACCTAGTGTTCCTTAATGTGTCACATTTGAAAGGAAACATGACATTTAGGAAGAATGGAAAGCTTAGCCCAAGTATATTTGACCATTTCTTATTTTGAAACAGGTTGGAGAGGTAGCTTATAAGCTGGCTTTGCTTCCACATTTAACAGGTATTCATCAAGTTTAACAGGTATTCATCAAGTCTTCTATATATCTATGGTAAGGAGGTATCTTTCAGATCCATCTCATATTATTAGTTATGAAGGGATTGGATTGCTGCCTAACTTGTCATATGAGGAGAAAACATTATGTGTTCTTGTCAGTCAGGAAAGAAGCTTCACAACAAAGTAGTGAAATTGGTTTGGGTCAAATGAGGCTATAGAGGTGTTGAGGAATCCACCTTGAGTTAGAGGATGAGTTTACGAAGATTCATCCTAGCCAATTTGAAGTTTCAGCCTTGGGTTGAGGCATCTTCTTTTTTGCCTGTCATGCATTGTGTTTGTATTTGTGGTTGAGTGTTTTTTCGGTCCCTTAGGAATATTTCGAGGATAAAATTTTTTTGAGGATGAGAGGTTGTAAAGTCCTTACATTTTGGCTTAGGATTTTATTTATTATTTGGTTTGGTTCAGCTTTTGGCTCTCGGTTCTAGGGAGTGTTGGTGTTCCTCGTGCCTTGGTTTGGAAGGCTTTGGCTTATGCCTTGGTTTGGTATGGTTTCATTTGGTGTGTATTGTTGGTGCACATTATAAATAGTGAATAGGGTTGTTTACGCATTAGAGGATAATTTTGGGGTACCTAGTCATGCATTAATGTTAAGAAATTACAAAATATAGTAACCTTGAATTTTCCAATAGTCATACTTCATGCCACATTAGTATAGAGTCCCTATATTGAGTGTGTATGCATTTACGACTTATCATTGATGGTCAAACATTACCTTTAGTTCTTATGTATTACCTTTAATATTCCTATAGAAAAAGTTATTGTAATTACCTTTCATGTTCTTATACAGTTATTATACATTACCTTTCATTATTACACATTACCTTACACTTTTTACACCTTTTCATTTTCCCATACTAAACTATGTTTATATAAGGACATTTTGACCAACCCAAAGCTTCCAACATGTGTGAAACAACTAACTTTGTTGAGTTTTTCCAACATTGATATCGGTGTCGGAGTTCATCCAAGTTGGTTGCATGTTGAGGTGCCCATACGTTAATCTTACTTTGAAGTTTATATTTTAGTCTTTGAATCTGTAGTGAGTCATTATTCTTTTGAGTATTTTGTTGTTTAATCATCTTTTTCTCTCATTTGATGAAATTCTATAACTTCATTCATTCATATCATATTTTCATTTTAGTTAGTTTCATATATTTTAAGTCACACACACACACACACACACACACATATATATATTGACTAATTTATATCAATCTTGTCTCATTTGATCATGCATTCTCATGAGTAGGTTGTCTTTATAGGTTGAGTTGGGTTTGTTTATAGGTTGTGTGGCTCTAGCTTGTCGGTAGATTAAGTAGAGCTTGGAGACTAGGTCCATCTAGACTCGCTTCTTATCTTACACTTATTGTTAGGTGGGCTATTTTACAACGTAGGTCGATTTAAGTGGTGGTTTACCGAAACCTACTTAATATAGGATATTTAGATGTCATGTTTAATAACACTCTACAATGAGATCACATGAGTTGTTTTCAAAACCAAAAGATTCACCGCAAGTTGTTTTCTTTTTGGAGGCCTATAATAATTATTCCCTACCTAAGCCTATTATTATAATGTTATGTTTTGGTGATATTGATAGTGGGTAGATATATTGGCGATTGTTTTTGGGTAAATTTTGAGGGGTATGTCTTAGGACTTGATTTGTTGAGGTTTTCTTTTGTTCATTGTCAATGGGATCAACAAAGTGCTGTACTTTCCTTCTTGCTGCATCATTTCACCCCTGTATCTATGGGCTTCACACACCCAAAGAGGCGTAGGAATTATGGGTATTGTATTCTGTGGCATATGCCATCACTATGGTGTACGTGGATTGCTTTTAGAGCTTAGATGAGTGTTGCGTGGTGGAATTGGAGAGGATGGGGTAAAGGGTGTTGCACAATCAGCTACTGGTCACACTGTGTACTTTCCTTTGGGTGCTGTATGATTCTAACCCCTTTTGTTTTACTTTTCTATGAACTATTGTGTTGATGTGCAAATTTGATATAATACTTATTTTATTTTGCACTAGTAATTTGTTAGTGACAATTTTCTTTTAAATATTTATATGGGTGGTGTGTCTAGGGTGTCGTTGGTGGATGCAGGGCCATGCTAAAGTCTTTACATGTGCACATTCTCTCGTCACACAATTTGTGTTGATTTCTAGTTTTATTTTGTTATCTAATATTTTTACTTTTGACTTGTATATTGATGTACTCACACTATATTTTGGGAACTTATATTTTTAGCAATTTATAATATATTGGATAATATTTCTATTTCCTTTGTTTATGTGCTTGTTGTGGTTGTGGGTACTCGTTGCCTTCATTCCGGACAGAAAGTAGGATTAGATCTTAGTGCGTTCGTGGGCACGGTCTTCTATGTAATCGGATTAAGATATAGCAATATAAAATAATATTACATTTTTGTTTGGTTCGGTTTAGGAATGAATCAGGAATGAGAAGTTACAATCCAACATGAAAATCAATAATTCATTATGCTAAACACTTAATTTCAACTCACAAATTGATTTAAGTGGGGCCAAACATGTTCAGATAACCAAAGGTTTAAATTAGACATAAGAATCTATTTTGGTCAATCATTATGAACAGGGTTGTTCAAGTCTTTCCATTTAAGATCTATGTATGAAAACTGTAACACCCCAATTTCGGTTCACCTAAGAACTGGATCAAAAATGTTACGATCGAGTCGAGCCATGTTTAATATTGTTGGTCAGTAAGACTCGATTGATGAAATAGGTCAAAACCCTCTTCGTGTCATGAAAATAGAAGACATTGTTAAACATGCATCAAACACATCAAATATAATTAACTGCATTGAGCTCAATTAGTTGTAATGTTGCGGCTCTCACTCGACATAAAAATAACAAAAGTCAAGTAAAATCACATTGTCGTGACTCTCAAAGGGGGAGTTCCAACGTCGAGGCCTTCACATGAATCGGAAGCCTATGTATCCCAGCGCCGTAGCGCTAAGACTTGAGTGCTGCAGCCCTGAAGGTCTGTACTGCAGCTTTCATACCTATTTTCAAATTGTTGTTTATTCATCCTTGAACTTCTTTTATGATTCTTTAAAGATTGCATGACCTTAATATAATATTAAATACATGTTATGATGATGTTCAACATGGTGAATGAGTGGTGAAATCAATTGTGGTCATGACATATCAAGCATGCATACATGTACATTCTAATCAGGCAATGATGTATAGAATTCTTTCATTGCTCATACTAGGAAGGTGATAGCTGAGATGTTCTATAACTTTTATTTTTAATTACTTTTTTTATGTTATTGGATAATTTAAATGGACATATTTAGTATTTTTTAACGGGATAAAAATTGTCTTTATATTTTAACAATATTATGACATGTTATATATTGAATAATTATAAAAAATGGTTTGTTATACTTTGTATGGGGTGGAAGATCGAAGCCGAGTGTGAGAAAAGTGGAATATAGCAATCGGTCGGAGAAAATTCGATAAAATAGGTAAATGGTCAAGAGAATTGTCTAAACAGGTAAGTGGACGCTGTTAGGTTCGGCCCAACTCCATTTATTTATTTGTTTTCTTGTTGTATTTTCTTTGTTCAATGTTGGTTTTTCACTTATAATGGTCTTAAGGGTGTTTGAATGAAAGTGACATTGACAAAGGTTAACCAAGTAACAGGTAATGGTTGAATTGGTTGAATTTGGGCGAATATAGTTAGATTGTTAAATTTTGGTGGCCATTATAGTTTAACTAAGGGTTAGAACACATGTTTAAAGAGATGACTTAGCCTATTGCAATGAATTTTTGGCCAGGTCGTTACATGATAAAACCACTAAGCCACATAATTAAATGAAACAAGTCAATATAATCCTATTATCATTTCACAAGTCTTTTAGTTGTTATGAGCCTATGACGAGCTCTTAATATGCTGGGAGGATGGCCACCCTATCCATCCACCATCCCATGCATGCACACACATGCTACGTGGCCCACAGCCTGTAGTTATCAATATTTGTGATTGACTCACCCTCTCAGTATCGCATGTGCATAATGAGCCTTCTGCGCCTATTGCGCCCTACCACCCCTTCGACCTATGGGCAGGTGCTTACTCTTTCAAGGGGTGCTGTCTAGTGCTGAATTGAGTTGACCCCGGTTGTGTTCCAGTGCATTGTGGTCAGATACTGAAGTTGCCTAAGACTCTCACATATTAATTTTAAAGGGTTCAGCCTACGTGCCGAGCTGAGTCAATTCCTTAATCCTGGTTGCACTCGATGCATGGTTGTTCGAATACTGGACTCAGAGCTAACACGGGACTACCAAAAAGTAAAATACAACATTTCAAATAATTATATGGACTTGGATGGTTCGTAAGTGAGGCTACAGCTATGACCAAAGGTCCTAATCTGAAGCGAGACATAAAATTATGCATAAGTATAATTTTATTAGAGTAGAAATGCATGCAACTACATAACTAATATACATATCATTCAATAATATTAAATATTAAATTATTTATGTAACATAATCATTTAAGGTCCTACATTACTTTTAAAATTAATTGTCTAAATCATAATTAATACTCAACAACAAATGATTAAATGATTATTAACTTATAAAGCAAATACTTAAATACTATTATTAGTATATTTTCCTTTGGTTATAATTTGTAGTCGCTATCATCATTCATAACAATTTAATTATTTAAATAATTTGTAATACTCAATTCAATGATATTAATAATACATTTATTTTAAAATTATCTAACTCAATGAAATTTTGAACTTATTTATTTTCATTATGCTATTTAGGTTCAACGCTTGCGAGTTTTACGCAATTATAGTTTAATGACCCATTTTCTACCCTCTCAACTCGTTATTAAAATAATCACTTTTCTTACCTAGTATTAAATTTAATATAGTAAAGGTGTTATTCTTTATTTTATTAATTGCTTATAACCATCCGATTTAAATTTAATCACCTGCAGTATGCCGATTAATTATCGACCGTTTATGATTACCGTATTTTTATTACTCGTGGCAATTTCATTATCAGTAATTAATTACTTTAGTAACTTTAACCCATAACCCATTAGAATAATTATTTTTAAGAGATTTATTATGAGTTAGTATTATTTTAAGCTCAAGTCGGTATCAGTCCAACCCATATTTACAAAGCTGACATCTTCTTCTTCCCCAACGTCCTCTTCTCAAACTCCATCCTTGGACCCAAAACAAACATATCCTTCTCTTTAGCCTCAAGACCACTTCTTCTTGCACCTTGTAATTCAAAGGTTCAGCAAGCACAGGCTGGCCCTCAAGCAGTAAGGATCAGCCACCTTGGACGTCGCAGGGAGTATGGTCGTTCTCCCACTTCGCACGTTGGAGCCATGAATTCGGGCGAAGGTTGTGTGCTATGGCCTATGCCTATGGCCTATGCCGGTGGCCTGAACTGCTGTAATGGACCCCTTATGTTGTCGAGCAAAGAACAACCGGCGATCTACCCTCTAAACCCTGCCATGACAGTGATTGTTTCGGATGAACGCTGCCATCTCTACCATAACCGGGTGTAATTCACCACCCATCGGCAGCAAGAGTCCGAGGCAACCATCCCTTCGACCCGGTGACGGGGTCATCGGGTTGTAGCAGCCGACCCCATCCTTCCCCAAATTCTTGCACTCGTCGGCCATGGGTGAATTTCAGTTTGCAAGTTTAGTTTTAGTTGTTTATTAGTTGATTTCGGACTTTATTTGTCATGTTTATCAATTATTATCAATTAAAATTTCACGCATGAAAATTGAAGAATATATTAGAAGAATACCCAAGAAAGGAAGAGGTCGGCTCTATTGGGAGAAGGAAATGAGAGAAAAAGGTGAAGATGATCGTCCTCATAAAATATAAACGTAAATGGTCAGTAAGTATGTGGTAATACTTGAGCGCCTGTATTCATTTAATCCGGTGAACTGTGCATTAATATTAATTAGCTGGAGTTCAGTTGGCTGGTGGAGTTGTAGTATGGTAATAGTAGGAATTGTTCAGCGTTTGGTCCTCCGATCAGGTGAAATATTTTATTTTATTATTATTTTTCAACACACAATTTCAATTTGGAAATACTATCCTTGAACACAGAACGGCAAATGCACCAATCATGATTACTTATCTTCCGATCACCACACAATGACAAGAATTTTACGCTACCTAATAGGTTAGCTATTTCTGCTATTTTTTGTTCAACATCTCATGTAATCCCTACATCTCGATTTTTTCCATATTAATACTTTACTTAAAGAATTTTTGTTCCCATAAGCTTTACTTTATGACGTTAATTTGCTTCAGGTTAAATTCGATTGTAGTTTGGTGCTCAAATTGGTATTACATGATCTTCATTCACAATATTACTTTTTAGCATTTATCAATACGGAACATTAGCATCGCTATTAGATTACAGGTCACAACACATACACTTCAACCCCATCCGAAGATTAGAACGTCCTGGCGAATTCGTTCTTCAATCCTCCTGGATGTTTAATCGACTCTTTCCCAGGGGAGATGTCATTCTACATACCTAACCTCAATCCTGAACCTTCAGGGTCCTCAGGCATCGTGTTAATTTCTTCGTTTATCCCTAGTTGCTCTACATTTACAAATGCTTACCGCCGTTTTCCACCATCTTCCACCGACTAGCAATACGTAAATCCATCCATGTTGATT
>JAURVB010003534.1:0-54155 GCA_033002965.1 Piper betle
ATTTCTCTATGGTTTCAGGTACGCTTCCGCTATTTTATTTATCTAGTTTAATTTCTCTCGATGATTTGATATGAAATCTAAATAAAGTCTAACAAATTTTTCTTATTATTTATATCGTTGTATTTTACATAAATATTGTCAATTTTTTTAGTTATGATAATTAATTTTAGTTTCTTCCTTAATCCAAAACATATTCGTACTGTCGTTGTTGTATTTTAATTTTTTTGTTTGAACAAGGGCATTGTTTTATTTAATATGCTTAACTATAATCTTAATTATTTTAAACAAAAAATATATTAAACATGCAATAGTTTTTCCATAAAATACATTAAATATATGTTATTTTAAATAAAATTAATTATTTTAAAATTTTACATCGTTCAAATTATATTTTTTAAAGAAAGCCAAGTCCAAAACAACCGCCAAAGCCCAATGGTCCAAATCCGGACCGGCCAGTCGCACGAACCAGTGCAACGCCAACCCATCGCCGGTCCGTCGGAGACGACGATCGCGGCGGCCATGGCGCTCGACGTCCCCGACCTCATCTTCAAGCTCCAGAATGTTCTCCGCGCCGCCGCCGCCGGACTACCCACCGCGACCGCGACCGATGGCCTGCGCCCGTGCCCCCATCCCGGCGTTGTCGGAGGTGGTGGCGGCGTCCGACCCCTCGCCCCCTGACCTGAGATGCGGCCAGTGGCTCGGCCGGCTCTTGAGGGGCGTCCACTCCACTTGCTGCCTCTACTGCGGGGCTCACCAGAGCCGGGACGAGTCCTCCGCGCCGCCCTCCATCTCCTTCTTCTCCACTCTCGCTCGCCGGGATCTGCTCGATTTCCTGCAACTCGACGGATCGGTGCGCGCTCTTTTCGATGCTCTGGTTCTTGATTTTTAATCATAGTTTTCTTTTTCAGAGCATGAAATTTGCTATGTATATGTAGCTGATAATGAAGTTATGGATCTGAATATTTGTTGACGCGATTGGATGTGCTCAAATTTATCTCACAATTGTGGAGCAGATAGAACTTGGTATTTTTTTCATGTTTAATATCAATTTTTTTTTTGAATTATTTTAGGAGACAGAGTTGGCTTCTATTCGATGTGGGTAAAAAACCGGGGTTACTTTTTTGTTATGCTTTAGCTTTGTGATACGGATCAGCGTTGGATTGAAAATAATAAAAATTTTGACTAGTTGACTTTATATCTGATGTAGTTATGGATCTGGATATTTGGATGCTCAGATTGACTGCTTTCCTTAATCTAATAATTATAAGGATGTAAATTTGATGATTTTTTTTATCGGTTATATCTAAATGTAATGTATTTTTTGATGAATTTTGTGAAACAGAGGTCATTTTTGTTCAATGTATGAAATAAAAACTCGGGGATAATTAGTGGGTTATGGAATTCATAAATCGTCATGATGGAGTTATGACAATGAGGCAACACTGGGAAGTGCATAAAATGATCGAGAATGTGGATGAGTATTTCGAGTGTCATGCTCTTATAATGCTGTGTTTTGTAGTTAAAATTACAAGCAGCATTCAATTTTGATAGTTGTGAATAAAGTTTGTTGTAATAGAATTAGTGAATTATACGCAAGTGGGCGTAGTTGATGACTATCCTCGGTGCTAAATTATTGCAATAGTTACTTTGACTTATATTTTTTGATGTCTTTCTATTTTTTAGATTGATCTTTTATCCGACTCAACTATTTTGTTTCTGCAGGAAACAGTTTCATTGAATCCCACTGAGGAAAACTCATCTAGAAAGAAAGGTGTAGTGCAAGAAAGTTTGATATTGTCTGATCTGCTGAATTTGGAGTTGAAGTGGCCAAAAGATTCAACAAAGACCGAAGCAAGTAGCACAAAACCGACCACAAGTTTCGTTAGCAGTACAGTTAATTTGGCTGGAGTAAATCTTGATAACGTCTTCACAGTTGCATCAACGGATTCTCATCCGACCACATCAAAGGAAAATGAAGTAATCGGCAAAGAGAACAGTTATGAAAACAGTCCGGTACCTTCGCAAGAGAGTTTCAGTATGTTTGAAAGCATTCAGTCTTCAGATATGCCAATTGTTTTGGAAGAAAAATCAACTACTGAAGTTGCAGGTTTCTTTTCTGCCTGGGAGGCTGATTTTCAATCTTCAGAGCCTGCAACTTCCCCTATGAAGTCAAAGACAGTTGATTCTGTTCAGGCTTTTCCCACTGATGTCGATGCTATAACCGTTGATTCGACTGCCCCATTTGATTCCCACAATAACTCTCAGAACAAGCCTTCAGGATCAGTAATGATTCACATAATCTCCCCTTTGACTCGTCTGAAGCTTGGAATACAAGTTCAACAGGTTTAGAGTTCAATGTAGATGAGCACAATAATAGTGAGGAGAGTGTTATAAATGATAATCCTCCTGCTGATGATAAGTGGTCGAAGGATGATAAGGGGAGTACTTTCAACTCAAGTACGTTAATAAATGCAGAAAAAGCTGATGATAAAGATTCTTTTGACGTCTGGCAAGATTTCGCCAGCTCAGGGCTAGTAGATGTTGTTTCTAGTTCTCAACAACATCAGTCTAATTCTGATTTTACTTCAATAAATGGCCAGGCATTAAAGCCCACGGTCTTGACTTCATCTGTAGAAGAATTTGCATTTGATGGCTTTCCTCATCCAGGCCATTCTGTGGTTTCACGCAACAACAAACAGACTGACTATATAGATATCTTTGAGGTGGAAAGTTTTTCTGCTGACAGGTCTGTTTTATATAGTCAATTATCTTTTTGGTATTTAAAAAATGTCTTGTTATTGTTATATAACTCATAAAGAGTATTAAAATATTAATTAACAATTTGGCATATATTAATTTTTAATTACGAGTGGATTTCTTATGTCACTACCTTCAGACATCCATTCATCCATTGGATGGTTTCTTTTCTGCTTGTCCAGTTTTTTTCTTTTCTTCTTTTTTTCTTTCTTTTTTCTTTCTTTCTTCTTCTTCTTCTTCTTCTTCTTCTTTTTTCTTTTCCTTTTTTTTCAATGAGCATGGAAGCTAACTCCACTAGCCAATATTCTCTTTCAATTAGCCATAAATGTTTGATTGTGATATGCAAAGTTTTGTGCTTAACAATGTGCTAGGTTGGCAAAATACAATGTGAAAATTTTTATTGATAAATTTTTTGACTGGGCATTTCTTAATTTTTAACTCCTTTACATGTTTTATAGTAGGTCAGAAGGTATTAAGGCAGAACCCAGAGCCGGATCAGCTGAATTAGTAGCCGAAAATAATGATAGTGTGTCAAATTCTATATCTCCGACAAAATTGACATCATCAGACCCCAATGTAAAAATACTATTATCGCAGATGCACGACTTGTCATTCATGCTTGCTGACAAACTTTCAATTCCTGAGGAAGCCAATGATACCAAGGTCGACTCTTGAGCTTGTCCGGTCAGTGTCTACTTTGACATTTAGCATAGCATCTAATATTCTCATGAAAATGGCAATACTTGCCATGTGCTCAAATAGTTAGGTCTTGGTTCCGCAATTTGTAGGAACAAATTCGAGTGATGAGACAAATCTGAGGCGGACATTTTGCTTTGAGCTTGGGAGAAGAAGTTGGGTAGAAGAAAAGTGAATAATAAAGGTTGACATCAGGTTATTTGATCTTTTGCCTCACTTGCTTGTATAAAATTAGCGGAAGTCCGATGCCTTCTAGGCCTCTAAATTGTTGGCAAAGTGATCTTCGCTTTGAAGCTATGGCAATTATGTCTTCCTTATAACGAAGCCCTGTAATGTGAAAGCTTTGTTTTCTACGCAATAGTAGGATTTGACGTATTGATGGGGAGGGGAAATTACATTTTAAAAAAATAGCGAAGAACTTTATGGGCTTCTCAATTTTGAGTTGCAAAATTTAGTAACAGGTGTACCCTTAGTTCTCATGATTGATAATTTGGAGGAAGTTTAGCTTATTCTGGGTACAAGCGGTATGGTTACGTTATTATTACAATTTACTAAATTTTTAATCGTTTACTTGTTTTATCCGTGTTGACCAACAATAAACAATTAATAATTGATAGTTTTTTAAATCACTATTCCACGACACAAAACCTTTACCAATATTATAAATTTATATATTTATATTAAACTAATTTTAAAATGATACAATAATATAAAATTTTAATTAAACATATTAATAATAGTACTTCTTCTTAATGTTTATTACCAATATGCTTATATTCTTATTTACAAAAATAAATAAATAATAAGCAATACTTTTTCCACTATTGTTTCAAAATGAAACTGATGAAGTTAAATTTACAATTTTTTAAAATAATAAAAATATACTTAGCTATTTTATTTTAATTTCATTTGAAATAATCGATAAAATAGTGGTCAAGAATTTTATCACATTCATCTTGAGACCTGAAAACATAACCTAGGCTCCAACAATAACCATAAAAAAGGAACAACCTGATTTTTTATATTTGATTTGGTCAAATTTTTAACAAAGTTACGAACTGTTTCCAGATTTGCAGAATCCGTAAAGAGTCCTAGGGTCTAGAGATCAAAAGGCTGATATTAGTTCCCATCCTACTACAATCTCTTAGAAGAAACCTGGGTCTCCTCTTCTTAACTATAGTTTTAAGCCTCTATTTTAATTCTAAAAATTCTTCAATTTGGTGGTATTTTGAGTCAAATTTTATAAATGACTTCTCCTTAATAGATTTACTATTGATTCTCTAAGTCTGTCTGAATCTCCATAGGTCAAATAATTTTTTTAAAACATATTATTTTCTTTTAATGTAACATAAATCATATATTAATTAATTTCAATAGTCAAAGTAAGCAATATCTACTTATTTAATATACTATTTTATTTATAAAATTTAAAAAATTATATAAATAACTCCAAGTTAATTTTGAATTGATTCTACTTTGCAACCTATTGAGTCTATACTAGTAGTTCGAAAATTGTAAACTATGTTTTCAACTCTACTAGGAATAGTGATCCCACAATCCATGGGGTGGGGATTTGCTGTATAGAATGTTATAACAAACTCCTTGCAACAGCTCTCTCATCAGTGCAAATCATCCAAATTAATAGAGTTTAACTACTTGTTACAATTATATTTTTTAATCTTTATATATTATAGTAATTTAAACCAATAAGAATATTACAATAGCAAATTTATTGCAATACTTGTTATATGAAATCTGTTAAACTCTCGTGGGATCACACAATTCTGCCAATAATTTTAAATACAATACTATTTTTTGAATGGTTATATTTAATATATGCATGTAAGTTTTTATATATTTTTAATTTATACATGATTTTTTAATCTAGAAATTTTCAAATTTTAGATTTGAACTTGTATTTTTAATTAAATATTCACAAAAATTCTTTTAATAATAAAATAATATATTTAAAATTTTAAAATTCAATTCAATTTAATTCGAGCCCGTTGTCACGTCGACGTCTACGCGCGGAGTCTCTAAGGATAAAGGACCGCGAGCGGGTGGGACCAAACATGGACTTCGGTTGAATATATAAACAGAGTTGAGAATGGATTAAGGGCACGTCAAATCTGAATTCCATCTCCAAACTCCATTCCTTTCCCGTCATCTCGCTCTGCAGAGGGAGCGCTCTCCCCGCAGAAAAGGTTAATATTTGTTATTGCTTTTCATACAAGGATCATCGTTCTGATTGCATTGTGTATCTTTGCTTTGAAAGGTGTTTCGTGTGGTGGTACGAGATGGGCATGGCTAGGTCTTTTGCTTTTCTTCTATGCTTGAATCTGCTCTGTACATCAATTGTGAGTAGTACATCCATGCTTCCTTCCTCTGCATGCCCTTCAATAGATTTTTTATTACTTATTCTATGTTTGTGTTGTTGACTTTTTATTTTTTTGGGAAGTGTAGATAGCAGCAGGTCCACCAACTTGTCCGGCAGATGTTGATACCAAGTGCTCTGCTGATTCCCAGGATGATTGGAGAGGGAGTTCTTCCCTGGGATCCCAAAAATTAAATACGAGGTATAAGATTATGATCGTAGGATGATTCTTCTTTTACTTGGTCGTTGAGTCGAGTGAAGTTAGATATGCGGCTCTTTCGTGTGTTTTAGGGTCCTGGTAGCAAGAACCCACTTTCCTATAAATGGTATAATGCTGATGAAGAGATTCTCGGGAAGAAAATGAAGGTAAATTTTGATGCCGTGGTTGATGAATATTTTTTTGGGCATGTTTTTACTAGTCGTGTTTTTGTTATGTGAATGATTGAGACAAATGTTGGCTACGATGTAGGACTGGATGAGATTTAGTGTGGCTTTTTGGCACACCTTCCGTGGGACTGGAGGAGATCCTTTCGGATCTCCTACAAAATTCTGGCCTTGGGAAGATGGTACAAATTCATTGGCGATGGCAAAGAGGAGAAGTGAGTGTGCTATTTAGGCGTGCCATGCAATTTTATTTGATTATTTGTGATATCGACGCTACAAGACTTATATTTTTGTTCTTTGATCAGTGAGAGCCAATTTCGAATTTATCGAAAAGCTCGGAGTTGAAAGATGGTGTTTCCACGATAGGGACATTGCTCCTGATGGAAATTCCCTCCAGGTGAGTCCCAGAAGTTGGTTGCATGTACACTGCTGTTGCTTTGTATCTTCCTACTTTGTGTTTGACTTCATCCTGCTCAACAATTCTCTCTAGGAGTCAAATGCAAATTTGGACGAGATTGTAGCCCTTGCCAAAGAACTTCAGGTATCTCAACTTTTTAACAAAGTCCTTTAGTTAACACCGGGATGGATTGGTGTGGTTCCTCTACGCCTAGGACACCAGAATAAAGTGCTTTAGGATGTTGTGCGGCCTTAATGAATGATTCTTGCTTCGTGCCAGGGAGATAAAATACGACCTTTGTGGGGAACAGCTCAGTTGTTTTTCCATCCACGTTACATGCTTGGAGCTGCCACCAGGTTTGTAGCATCACCTTTACCTGTCAATAATTATGACTAAGATGATTACGGATCATTAGTTTATATAAAGATAAATTTGCTCCTTTATTGTGGTTTATCCAGTTATATAGTACATTAGACTTTACTACCCTTATAATTTTAAATTGTTGAACTCATATTTTATTTTGTTTTCGTTTGTTTTAAAGTTCTGAATTAGGTGTATACGCTTATGCAGCTGCTCAAGTTAAGAAAGCTATGGAGGTACCGGACTTTGACCATTATAATTTATGCTTTGCTGATATAGTCTTCAAAAAATTACTGTTCCTGATTATGTAGAAGTAGAGATCTAACATTGTGACTGCGTGAATTTGGTAGGCATATGTCTAACTTTTGTCTTTTGATTTCTGCTGTAATGATAGAGGAAAATTTTCTACAGGTGACTCATTATTTGGGTGGTGAGAATTTTGTTTTCTGGGGTGGTCGTGAGGGATATCAGACACTACTTAACACTGATATGAAAAGGGAGCTTGACCACATGGTATGCATTCGCCCCCCCCCCCAAAAAATTTGAACTTTTCTCTACAACCCAATATTGTAGTAAAAGTAAATCTAGAATTGCGGTTTTCATCTTGTCAGGCAAATTTTCTTCAAGCAGCTGTTGATTGGAAGAAGAAGATTGGTTTTAATGGTGCATACTATATTGCTTCTCATTCTTATTGTTGGACTAATATTTGTTCAACATACCAACGGATAATATATTCATCATTGATGTCATGCTTTTCTGTTTCTTTTCTTTTTTGTTGCTGCAATGAATAATTTTATCAATGAGGACATCATCACAGATTACCTAATCCATATATCATACTTGATGTGGTTTTTACTTTTTGCTTGTTAGGTACTCTTCTCATTGAACCCAAACCGCAAGAACCTACAAAGCACCAGTAGTTTTTTCCCCCCTTTTTCTAATAATAGCATCTGGGCTATTCTGGGTGATATACTTATTGATGAGTTTGTGTTGTTAGATATGATTGGGATGCGGCCACAACAGCAAGTTTTCTTTTGAAATATGGTCTATCTGGTTTGTGATTCACTCATTTTCTTCATATTTGTTTATTAAGATTTCTCTTAGAAAGATGAGTTTTAATTGTGCTAGAATGTGTTGTTCTGTCCTATCTGGATATGGACAGTGTCCACCTTTGGTGCACTAAATGATTTGTTTGTCAATGGTCTGACCGGTAAGAAGAAATTCAGGATGATCTTTTACCTTATTCTTATGTTTGCTCCATGGTCGGTTGCATCATGGGGGCATGGCAAAAAAAATTTGTTAATTTGTTGAAACACTGTCTAGTCATAGGTAACTCTTAAGTTAACTGTAGTCTTGTAATAGGGTTTGCATATGAAATTCATGTATATGGCTGGAGTCTATTGATTTAATTGTGCATTTCATTGCAGGGGAGTTCAAGCTTAACATCGAATGCAACCATGCAACTCTGTCTGGCCATAGGTATGATTCCATCATTCTGCTGTTATTATATAGTGTATACCAGCGGAGATTCAGTTTGGTAATTTACGTTGTTGATAGTTGCCACCATGAGCTTGAAACGGCCAGAATTAATGGTTTACTTGGAAATATCGATGCTAATACTGGGGATCCTCAAATTGGTAAAGCTTTGTTCCATGAAATTTTTTGCATAATTTCTGACTAAATTCTTTCACATCATGAACTCATTATTCTTCAAATGTTCAGGTTGGGATACTGATCAATTTATGACTGACATTGCGGAGGCGACCTTGGTCATGTTAAGTGTTGTCCGAAATGTAAGTAGAAAAAATAAAAATTATTCTATTGTGTTATAATGAGGATATATTAATAAGAACAGTTATCGAGTGACTATATTATGGCATGCCTACCTCAGGGTGGCCTAGCTCCTGGTGGATTCAATTTTGACGCAAAACTGTAAGTGCATTAGCCTCCATCTTCTCCCAAAACAGCTTCCATCTTAACTAGGCAAAATAAATATGGTTGCTTTACATTTTCTTTATATGTTATCCTGAAGGCGGCGAGAAAGCACAGACGTGGAAGATTTATTTATTGCCCACATATCTGGAATGGACACTTTAGCCCGCGGTTTTCGTAATGTAGCGAAACTGATAGAGGTGAGCATAAAAGTACAAGCATCAAAATAAATTGCTGCAACCTTTGTCCGTTAGTACTATATCTCACATGCATTTCCCATGTTTTGCTTTATCTTTTACTATGAAGGATGGATCCTTGACGGAGCTAGTACGCAAACGCTATGCCAGTTTCGACACTGAATTTGGTGCTCTCATTGAGGTGGGTAATGGTTATGAGCTTAACAAATTAATACTATTGTTGATGGAGAACTCAAGCTTGGAATTTGTGGTTTTTGCTGTCACTAGGCTGGAAAGGTTGATTTTGAAACCCTTGAGAAGAAAGCATTCGAGTGGGGAGAACCCAAAGTTGCTTCCGGGAAGCAGGTATGTCGGACTTACATTTCTGATACTATCTCCCGCGATGGGCAATGCCAATTTAACGCATTTTTCCTGTTGATGCAGGAATTGGCCGAGATGATATTTCAAGCAGCATTATAGATTTA
Organism: Piper betle; assembly: GCA_033002965.1. NCBI lineage: Eukaryota > Viridiplantae > Streptophyta > Magnoliopsida > Piperales > Piperaceae > Piper > Piper betle. Next base: position 9,562 of record JAURVB010003534.1, read on the forward strand.
TCTTATTCTAAGACCAAATGATTCTGAACGATAGATAGCTTGGATGGTTTAACCGTAGTTGACTTTTAGATGATGTGATCTTTTATAGTTATTTATGTCTAAATGTCATTGCTACTTCATGTGAAAGAAATGACGTTCCGACTAAAATGTTAATATTTAAGGAGCTGTGTAGCTGATATTGCTGGTTTCACATCATGGAACTAAAAAAGAAGGAACTCTAGATTAGTTCTGTGAGTTTGTTTTTGTTGTGTCCAATGTTTCTTTTGATCCTAAGCGAAGGTAGGAAAGCATTTGCCATCAAAAGCCAACAATTTGCAGCTATATAACTAAGAAGTTGCCAGCAAGATTGTAAATTTTTATACCGAACCATAAAAAGACTTGTCTTTTTCTGCCGGAATACTTCCCACTAATGTGAAAACAGCCACTTCCCTAGTAGACAAAAGATTGGTTATAGATGTGGATTTGCAGTTGACTTTCAGATATAGTAGTAACTTCTTTATTGCTGCTTACATCCGAGTCTTTCCTCACTTTACGAGAAATAAATGATGTTTGCCAGAAAAAATGTCAACGATTGAAGGGATGCTTGAGCTAATAAGTTGGTAATTTCTCGTCATTATGCAATCAACAGAATCTTTCAGATTAATGCAAGTGCATTTTTTGCCAACCAAATAGCTCATTATGGCTACCGAAAGTAGGGGGTAGTAAACACAAGGTGGTTTTGAGTTTGTGATAATCCCAACTATAAAAAGGACTATCTTCTCTTTTTTTGTTTGTCCTGCTTGAAAACTTCCCAGCATCCAATGCCCTATCCTGAAACCTCCTTCTCCCATCAACTGCGTAAAAACCAAATTGCCCAACGACGTAGAAGGCAAAAGAGAGGAGGAGGATCCCTCCTCAAAAAAAAACGAAAAAAAGAAAAAAAAGTTGGTAAAAATAAGACAAATCGGACCTTCAAATTTTCGCCAACGAGTTAGTTTCCAAAATGGCGACTTTCCTGCCAATCAAGATGGCGAGGGGCATGGAACTGCGGTGGAGGCGGCGGCGGCAGCATCGACGGAGACGACGACGAAGATGAAGGCGGGCCGGAGTTCATGTGGTGGAGCGGCGGCGGCGGCGGCGTCGACGTCGACGGCTGGGCGACGAAGGGGTGGGAGAGCAGCTGCGCCGCCGTCCACCGCCTGCCCGGCTCCCGCTGCAGGCAGCAGCCGATGAAGCTCCGGAACTCCCGGGACGCGGTGGGCGGCACCTCCGGCGGCGGGGCGTAGCAAATGGCGCACATGAGGCTGGCCCAATCACCGGCCTTGCCGACGGCGAGGGAAGCGGCCGAGGTAGCACTCGAGGATGCTGATCCCCAAGCTCGAGATATCGCCGGCGTAGCCGTCGTAGACGCCGTGGTTGAGGTCGGTGTTGATCCGCTCGGGGCTCATGTAGGCGATCGTCCCCACGGCAGAGTTGCAAGGGTCCATGGTCTGGGCGAGGATCCTGCTCACCCCGAAGTCAGCGATCTTCACCTGGTTGGACCGGTTGATGAGCAGGTTGGACGGCTTTATGTCTCGGTGGACGATTTTCCGGCGGTGGAGGTAGGCGAGGCCCTGCAGAATCTGCCGGGCAGCGCCTGCGAGGAGCGGCTCCGGAAGCCGCTGGCCATCGAGGGAGCCGCCGTCCATGTACTCGAGCAGGACCTGGATCTCGCCGGCCGTGTCGTACATGCCGTGGCACCGCACGACGGCAAGGGTTGTCGGCGGTGCGGAGGATCTCGATCTCCCGGCAGATCTGGCGCCGGACGTCCTCCTCGTGGTTGCCGTAGATGACCTTGAGGGCGTACACGCGGCTGGTGGGCCGGTGGCGGACGAGGTACACGGTACCACCGGCGCCGGAGCCGATGCGCTTGAGGCGGTCGAGGTCAGCGAGGACGGGGGTGGGGGAGGATGAGGGCCCGTCGGCGCCGCCGGCGGAGGATGGGGGGCGGAGGACGGGAGGGGAGTGGGACGGCGAGGGAGGGGTCGCGCTGGGGAAGGGGGAGGGTGAGGCCGTGCAGTCGCCGGCGCGATGGCTTGCCGTCGCCGGGGGAGGCGCCAGCGGGTCGTGTGGGGTTCATTGTGGTGGTGGGCTAATCGTGGTGGGGAGGGTCGGCCATGGCAGATAAGAAGGGTGGGGTGGGGGTGGGGGTGGGGGTGGGCGTGGTGGTCGGGGGGAAGGTTTTTGCTGTTGAAGGTTCGGGGAAGAAGACGGGGAAAGTGCACACTCGATATTGTCTTTGTTGTTGTGGTATAAATACGCCCATCTCTTAATTATGTCTGAATTAATTAATTGGGATGGGTATACAACTTAAAAGAATAATTAAAATTAATTAATTGATGTGGCGCCATAAAAATAAATATTGATTACTTGTGATTTATTTATGACGTGAGCTTAATGAGGTTACATTTTTGCACATTTAATAATGAATTAATGCTCATATTATATGACCTGGAAAATGGTCTCTTAAATAGCTAGACCAGAAATAAAACACTTCATTTTCACTATATATTAAGTATATTTTCGTCCAAAAAAATGTCTGACTTATTTTTAAGGGTTTAGTGATTATAGGAATGGCTTAAAATTTGAAGATTTAAAAATATTTTTATTTTATAAGGCATTTAGTTTGTTTCTTTTGTACCTATTTATTGTCAAAATATAAACCGGTAACGATAATAGATAAAAAGTGTTTGGAATTGACAAAATATATAAAGTGATAGATGGTGTTATTTTTAGAAAGTTTTGAAATATATTAGAAAAAAAGTTGAGCCATATTTATTTATTTCTAATATTCATCCCTCTACCTCTTCCCTTTTAAATATAATTTTATCGTTTTTATAACTTTTTATAATTATAAAGAAATGCAAATTGTGAAAAAATTATTAAGAGATTTTATAAAAAAATTATTGCAGCCAAATGCCCTGTTAGTTTTTTATAATTTAATTAAAATTTTTACAAACCATAGGTGTAAGGTATTATTTTGCTGATTTGTAACTATTACCCAACTTTTAAGGCATGGATGATTGTAATTGTTACCCAATTTTTAGACGAACATTGTGTAAATGTAAAAGGCAAATAAAAAAAGAGTTTTGAGACATGAACGTGTGTGCGTGTGTGTACAAGGATGAATTTGAATATTTGGTAAATCCATATTTTTATATATGATAGGGTTTGGTTTAATATATAATATATTTAAAAATATTTAAATTGAATGTGGATTTGAATAGGTGATATTATATAAATTTTATTTTAAAAATATTTTTTTAATTTCTCTCCCACATTTATATTATAATTTATATTATTTATATATTTTATTGGGTCACGAGGACATGAGTTTGGTAGATTGGGTTGAACGATAAATACAAGGATATAATATTTTAATTCAAATCACTATTTTTATCAAAATGTAAAATTTTGAATATGTAAGATTATATATATAAATATAATATTTTTACTTCAAAATAAATATAAAATATATAATTTTGTATGAATTTAAATATGCTACAAAATTATCCTAATAATACTTCAAAAACCGAATAGGGTAATAGCACGAAAGGACTTAATGATGTTGTAATTTTTGAAGTGCCTCTTGTTGCTCTATGGTCAAGCTTCCAAACTACTTTTCAAATGTTTTTTTATAAATTCAATATATACTTTGTCACAAAAATAAATTTGAAATTAAATTTTTTAATAATAAGAAAATGACTTGGAGAATGAGCAATACTCAGCTGGACTTGCTTACTTCTCCAAATGACGAGCTATCACATCTTTCTAGTACAATGTGATGCAAAATTATTGTATTTTTACATGACAGCAAAAAAGAGATATTTTTATTTTATTTTTAAATTAATACGCCAAAAAGAAGGACGTGTAAAGGTATTCCGATGGGACATGTCAAGTCTCACTTCTCATGTCCTCTCCAACCGAGTTGATCATGAAACGATACGTGTTATCTTAATCGTAATAGCTACCGATTGACGTGTTTCGTAGTTCAATTTAATTATCACAATTATTACATATATATATAATACATATATATATATTACAACCTATAGACATAATAAAGTTTTTTCTTTTCCAAAGCACATAACAAGGGTCACTAAAGTTTGACAATTGACAAAATTGACAATTGGCTTGTAATAGTTTATTAACGAAGGTAGGTCAGTGTATACGTTCTTTCCCGAGTGGAGAGGGGAAGGGAGACATATGACGAGAGTATTGTTAGTTTGTCTTCCTCAACTTGTCATATATATAACTTTAACATCTTTCAACGTGTCTTCGTTGACATATTACTTACAAAGTCTCGGGAAGCATGGGCAAAAAAATTTTATCCTAAATTTTGATCATTTTGATATGCGTCACCCGATTATAAAAACATATATATTTATTATTAAAAAAAATGTCCAGACACACGTGGTTGTCGTCTTGTCACTGCCTCCTCGCCATGGCCGCCCCTGTCACACTGCGGTCACCCTTGCCCCGCCGCGATTGCTCCTGCCACGCCGTGGCCGCCCTCGCCCTGCTGTTGCCTCCTCTATCCCATTCCCCCCTCCGGACATGGTTGAGAGGGGGAGTGGGGAGGGAGGGGTGTCCTTGGCAGGGGGATTTAAAAAAATTAGAATAAGTTTATGCTAACATTATTTCATTGTAATGCACACGTAATGTCTGCAAATTATTATTGAGTTTATATGTATGATTGATAATTGTTTTTAAAAAAATTAGTATAAGTTTTTTATGTTGGCTACAAAGGGCTGAACCTAATATTATCAAATTCTATTCGGCTCTAAACTAATCAGTTCAGTTTTTAGTAATTCAAAATAAAAAAATTGGTATATGTCATGAGTTCGAAATTAAAAAATTATGAACCACAACTGAAGAATTGATTTTTCTAAAATATTCTAAAATATTTGTTTTATGTTAACATAGTACATTTTCATAACAAATTTTGAAATACTTAATATAATATATATGTTTAGAATAATTTTTAACATAATTCAGTGATTTTTTATTAGATAATCAAACAAGCTATATTTAAATATTTGATGATAAAATTCAATTGTCCAATTATAAGATTAAAACCAAATAAATTATTTTAATTCAGTTTGATTCGATTCGACATCGATTACTTAATTTGCTCACCAAACCTCTATTCTATGATTTTGCCAATACTCAACCCCTAATTTTTGCTACTCTTGTGTACATGGGCAAGAAAGTGGCACAAAGGAGAGATTTAATCATACAAACAAAAAGAGTGCATGCGCCTCATTGAGGTAATCAAATGATCAATGGTCATATACATAACTTTATAAGTTCTAGATTCTCCATTGTTTTGAGTCGTTTTATATTCCTTGTTCCTTTTTCATACATGGTTCCTCTACATAGATTTAGTATGGCATCTCCAACTTCCTAAGTTGTACATGTTCCATGTGAGCTGCCCGAGTCGTCTAGAAACACCCAAGTCGCAGTTAACCGCTGTTATGAGTACGGTTACGCGCTTCAACTCACTAACCTACGAACTAATATATTACTCACCCGGTGTATTGGCGCGGCCTAGTAGAGTTTAACTGTTTACTATGCATATATTTTTATGGTGATTAAACTAATAAAAAGATTGGCTACGACAAACCTACTGCCAAATTATTTTTATTTTTGTATCTATGATGGAAATCGCAACATCTTAACATAATTGATTTAATTAAGTCAAGCACGATTAAATTAGATACTCGATTTAAAAAAATTAACTCAATATTAAACGAATCAGATCTGAACTTTTATTTGCATAATTTAGCTAGACTCGAAGTTTGATACTTTAAAAAAAGAATATGATTTTTAACCATATATATCTTAAATTTCTTTATATAAATATAACCAAATTATAAAATATCATTATATGATATCAAATTAAATAAATTTATGCATGATTAAATTATCTTTGATGCATAATTATATCAAACTTGAGATATTTTAATTAAAAATTAAATTTTATTATGAATTATACAAAAAAAACATCAATATATACGAATTAAACTAGTTCGAATTAAAATCTATTCGAATGCTTTGAATTCTACTCGAACCCGAAATTAAATGAGTTGAACTTAAATTAAGCAAAACTCGATCTAACCCGCTCGATAAACACCCTTAATTAACTCTAACACATTTATTAAATTTAAAATATTTCTTTTTGGGGCACGTTAGAGCTGGCACCGGAGGAAGCAAATTTTAAGGGGCGTGGCTAAAAAATTTATTTCAAAATTCAAATGGTTAGTTAAACGTCTTCAACAATATGGAAGGAAACTGGTGTTGTCAATGTCTCTCCATTAGCACACATTTATGAAAACAAACGAAACAGAAACAGTAAAATGCTTTAGATGCAACTAACTGAGAGGCGGAGAATGGCATGGTTGAGAGAGAGCGAGGGGCGATGTGTTCTCTCTCGCTCACCAACAGTCGATGCACAAGAGAAAATTAAAGAGGCGGAGAGATGGTGTCGGGACAGTGGTACGATTGTCGCTGTGTGGATGATGCAATTTATTATGGGCACGACACTTCCGTGGTTGGAGCCATGAGACACGCCACCGATCGGTACCAATACTCTTCACGTGTACTGTGCCCCCTATCTCTGTACTCTCTTCTCCTCCTCGTACGTTTTTTCCAGCATAGTTATAACTGGCTTTTAAGAGAAAAAGAAAAAATTAACAGCCACATCCCGAAAAAGTATGAAAGGCGTCGTTCGAGGTGGGCTAAGCTTAGGCGTAACGACAGTTACGACACAACTATTGCAAGCTTAGGATCAATCCTCTCGCGTTAAAGTTGTAGGGTATTTCAACTTTGTTGCATTATTGCCTTACAATAATTTCATACGCTCATTAAAACTTATTTAATTATTATTATTATTTATAAAATTAAATAAATATTCATTATTTTATTTAAAAGTAATATAATAATATTTTTTGAATTAGTTTTGTATATATATATATATTATTAATAAATTTTAAATGTGTTTTACGCGCATGTCTTTGACTAGTTTTATTTTTAAAAAAGTTGATTCTTTCAATTTTTTGTTTAAATATAGATAGTTTAAAACTTGTACAGACTAAATTAATTCGGGATATGTACATGGTAGTGACTTCTAGTTTAGGTAAAATTAGGCGCCATTGCTTTCTTACGGTAATAACTATGCACGATATATTAATTTAAATATATTTTGCATTTTTCTAATATATACAACACCCAATTTTAAAATAAAAAGATTACTTAAAAATGAAAAGCAATTTAATTCAATCAATTAATCAAGTAATAGAATAATACTAAGTAAAAATTTTAAGTTTATATTATTATTAATGCTATAATTAGAGATTGACTCCAAGTGAAATTAGAAATTTTTTTGAATAAGTTTCTTAAAATAAAATAAATTATTATTTAATTAAAATTAATACGAGCTTACCTATCTAGAATAAAATTTATTATAAAAATATAAGTTTATATTACAAAATATCATACTTATTCTAAGATTCCTATTATAATGTTAGGAGACCTAAACAAAAAATAACTCCTTCCTCGAAAAGAAGTTTAGCTTTATGTTAAATTAAACATATTACAAAGCTTTTGAGAAATATAAGAGAGGTCAAAAGTATGCCTTTGGAACTAACTACAAAGGTAGAAGTAGGACCGGTCATCTGATTTACTGATTTACCAACCGTTACAAATTAATTAAATGGAATAAAAATAGTAAAGACATTGTTTATTATACAAGAAAAATGGTTAAAATATTGATTAATTTAATTGAACTGACTTTAAATATAAATGGTTATAGCATAAACCTCTACCATAACCGATTTACGATTTAACCGAATATTATTCAATTATTTTATATATAACTAAAAAACCCATTTCTAACTCAACATTGATCTTAAAATTTTTAATTGTCAAAGTATTAATTTGATAAATTTACTTACTTTGAATTATTTATTTATTAATATCATAATTTCTAATACTAGATTAATATAGTTTATATGGTTAGAATATTTTATATTTTATAAATGAAAAAGTATTTTAGATAACTTAACTTTTAGCCAACTTAATAAAGTTTGGTTTATGATATATAATTTTTAACCAATTTAATTATATTTTAATTGTTTAACCGACGACAAAATGACGAAAAATTCATAGATATGCATTGATTATCCATAGAATAAAGGAGTTTCAACAATTCATGTGCCTTTGTCCTATACCTTGTATTATTTATAGCTTTAAAATTCAAAATTGGGACTCAGCTCCACAAGTTATTGGGCAGAATGATCAGGAGTTCATTCTAAGTTGACTAGCTTACAGTCATAGAAAATGATTCTTCAATATGAAGCATAAGAGAGTATGAAATGAGCATATATTACTTTACTAAGACTCGTAATTGATAATATTGTGATTTATATTATTTTTAAACATTGATTTAATTTAATTTTAAGAAAGGTAATGGTATTTAAATAGGTTCTCTTACTTTACTTAGGGAGTTGTGTCAACGAGGAATCTTATGTGGAGTTGGACTTGGAATGCCATGTTGAAATGCAGTTAAGGGAATCTTAAGAGTCAAACTACAGTTTTAAAATTAAAAAGTTACTGCTTTGCCTTGATTTGCCTTCCACCCCAGTAATGAATACCACCATTAGGGTAATGTTTAGTGGTAATGCAGAATAATTTAGAGATAACAACCTCTAAATTTGTAATCAAGTCATAATAATTGTAAAACTCTTTTTTACTCTAATTGACTTCAAGTCAATTTTATTTGTCAGCTCTCTAAATCAAACTTTATAAATGACTTTATAATAAATAATTTTATGATTTACTCTCCCATCAAAATCTAATAAAGAATAAAATTTTTTATTTACTTTAACTATATCAATGCTTTAAGTAATGTAAATGATGTATTTGTCATTTACAACAGGGAAAAAATAGTACTGTATATATACACACTAATCTCCTGTAACCTTTTATTTACTAAGTTAAAATAATAATATAAATGACTTCGAATCAATTTAACTCCACTTCATAGCATACTAAATCTCAAATATTTAAATTATGCTTAGTAACGTATCTACCTTCATGGAAGTTAGAAATTATAACCGAGATCTAATTGTGGGTTTTATTTGTATGATACAGTACTGTGGTTTGAACTTGTTTTTTTTCCTTCTAAAATTGAACTTTATGATGAGTTGAAGTTTTCTTTTTCTTTTTCCAAAATATGCATGAGGCTATTTTTAAAAAATAAAATGATGCATTAGTTGAAGTTGAACTGGTACGATGTGTTACCTAATTTGAAGGCTATGCTTACATGTGTTATAACCGGTTCCGTCCAACGTGAATTCTATGTTAAAGTTGACAAAAGGAAGGGAAAGTGCAGAATCATCACCTTTTGCACGCTGTGGAATCGCCCCAACTTGGGCGTAACGTACATGTATACGTAATTGTCTTCCGAATCGTTGAATTGGGTAGGTCGAGCGACGACTCGGTGAAGAAGAGGTGTATAGTTGAAGTAGTTTCCCTCTGAGTTTCATATATGTGGCTGACAAGTGTAGAAAAGGAAAGATTGGTGGCCTCCTTAGACGACTTCAACCCAGGGGAAGCCATGAAATTGACGAGGTCATTCCAATTCCAATAGAAAGAGAGAGAGAGACAGAGAGAGAGAGAGAGAGAGAGAGAGAGAGAGAGAGAGGGATGGGAGAGACCCAACTTTCTGATGACGATGCGGCCCCTTTTCTTGTTTTGGGTATTTGACACGAACATTGATACATCAAATGGGGACCTTATAAGTTCTTGTTCTAGTGGCTTCGGTTGGATCAAGTCCAAGGGTGTGTGGTGGTCATGGGAAGGAATTAACGAGAGCAGAGGATCTGAAGTGTAGTTGGGTCAATCGAAGGTCATCAGAAATGGGAGAAGGTTCTGAGTAATATTGTTTACCATGTCAATATTTATTTGTATTTTTATTAGTTGCATAGTCAATTGGGTGAACCCATACAGATGGCTAAATGAATTTGTTAGGGGTAATCGTACTTGCAATTGGGTGCACCATAAGTTAAGATACATAAATAGCTTAAAAATTTAGTTAAAAGCTTTTCATGGTCAATGAGTTTGCAGCTACCCGGAAAGACACTACAAAATGAGTTTGAATGGTTCCAATTCATGGTTGTCTTAACTGAGCGGTTGGTTTACACAATTATCATCACTTGGCTAAGTTGGAACAATGGTCTGAATTATGTTCAATGCTAATTTTTCGCCTTGCTTGCACATCTAAATGAGAAAATTTCAAAGAAATAATAAACTGCCTTAAAATGTTGCAGAATCTCATCAACGCGGTGTTTTTACTTCCTATCAAGAGCGATTGCAGAAACTCAACATGTATTTTGTTTCATAGTTTGGATAATGGCACAACAGTTACCATTATTTTTTTCCAAAAGAACAACTATTCACCCATGGGCCAAATTCATAAGGTAGTGGATATATTTCTATAGCCCATGGGCTCATCTAACAAATTTTATTACCCCTAAACTGTTGGGCTAGAGGTGAAATGATATCATCAATCAACCCGTATGGGGCTTATTAATTGAGAAAAGGCTCATCTAACACTTATGGGGTTTATTAATTGAGAAAAAATAATATCATCAATCAACCCTTAATACACTTGTAATAGCTATATTTAATATGAGACCTTAGATTATAAGAATGGTTGAATGATGAGGGTAATTTTATCCAAATCATAAAAATTACATCTATGTGATCTTGATAAATTACTAGATTTTTATGTTGCTGATATTTCTACATCAACTATTGCTCATATTAAGCCTTCCCTTATTAAATTTCTACCCTTAAACTTGAGCCCAATTATTTATTTGTTTTGGGTAAAAAACCTAGCCTCTTAAATAAATTTGATTATATAATAATTAAGTTGCCTATTGCTGACTATTGTTGTCACAACACATGAGACCTGGCTTGGCCAATGGATAATAGTTAAATAAGGGTCCTTTTTATCCTTTTATTTAAGTTTTTTTCTTAAAATGACCCCTCAAACGAAATAGGATAGGCATTCAAAAGCTTCAAATTATGAATCAAACCAAATATTCAAATCGAATTGTCCATAATTCTAACCTTTTAATAATCAAATCAAATTGAAATTTTCCTCAAATTAAAGCAAAAAACTTTAGCTTAGTTTGGTTAATTAATTTGCAACAACTTGAAAAAAAATTACTTTACAAATTATTTTGAAGGAGGGGAGGGGTGGGGGGAGCTACGGGAGGTTGGGATGGTGGGTTGGGGGAGAGAGGGAGGGGGGCTCATCTCCTTTTCTTAGAAAACAAGTGAATAATTGCACCACTTAAACTAAAAAACAAATGAAGCTGTTAATGATCTATAAAAATGATTAAAATAGCAAACATTTAAACAAACTATTTTTACTCACCTATTATGTCATCTTTTAATTGAAAATCTATTTATTTACATATGTAAGAACCAATATTTTATTATTATTTTATTTTCTTTTTATTTCCTAACCTATTATTTGTTTTTAAATTTTGCTCATAAAGATAAAGCTAGAGTAAATTATTAGAATTTAGTTGACATTTTGGTTACAATGGAAGAGAATTATGGGGTGGTTTTGGTGAGATATTTTGTAGATTATGGAACGTTTTATAAAAACGATTTATGGTTGTGATGATATGAATGATAGGTAGGTCATTATCGGCATCGTACCTTTCCCCACCTTTTTTTCTTCCTCATCGGTGCACTTACATTTATTTCTTCTTCTTTGTGTGATCTTATGCATTTAATGTAAGTGCACCGATGGGGAAGAAAAAAAGGTGGAAAAATTTTGATACCGATAATGACCTACCTATCATTCATATCATCACAACCATAAATCGTTTTTATAAAACGTTCCATAATCTACAAAATATCTCACCAAAACCACCCCCATAATTCTCATTGTAACAAAATAATCAACTAAATTCTAATATTACTCTAGCTTTATCTATGAGCAAAATTTAAAAGGTTAGGAAATAAAAAAAGAAAATAAAATAATAATAAATGGTTCTTACATATGTAAATAGAGATTTTCAATTAAGATGACATAATAGGTGAGTAAAAATAGTTTGTTTAAATGTTTGCTATTTTAATCATTTTTATGGATCATTAACAGCTTCATTTGTTTTTTTAGTTTAATTATTCACTTTAACTTAGAAGTAAATCAATTGTTTATACTTTTAGAATTTTATTCAAATCTAAAAGTAAACATGAATGTTCATCTCCTCTAGACATTATTTTGAGTGTATGCCCTCAATAAACTATTTTAGTTATATGTGCCTATAGCCTCCTCCGCCACTGATGGATATTAATATAGAAGTATAAATATATAAAGAAAATTTACTAAGACGACTATTTCATATATTTATTTACCTAGGGGAATGAGGTGAACAATTAATTGGCAGATTTACTCTCAAAAAATATACCCAAGCCATGTTGAAAATGGAATAAGAGAGTTCTCTTGAAGGGGGGCAAACCCATCAATTTAATTTGGCATCCATTCGCATTAAATCATAAATATGAAAATTATCCCCTAGAATCATAAATTTTAAATAAAGTACCTTTTTTTGTAAATTTCTCATGCAACAAATTATCCTTTTCCTTTGAAAAAATTAGGCAAGATGTCATGCCTTCTAATAGTACAGATAAATGCTAATTTTATAGATAAACTTTTGTTGAATACTGAGATAGACTATAATTATTTAATATCGTAGATATAAATTTTGATTGACGTTAAAAATAAATTATAATTGAATAAGAAGATAAAATATAATATTTAATTTATTTATTATTTATTATTTTTATTTTAGTTAGTTTAATTTCCTACTTTAATGAGAGACCTTTTTATTGATAAGAGTTTTCATGGATGAATTTTCGTTGAATCATGAAGTAGACTATAAAATAATCTAATATCTTAGATATAAATTTTGATTAACTTTAAAGATAAATCTTAATTCAATAAGAAAATAAATTATCATAATTTGATTTATTATTATTATTATTATTATATTTGATTGGTAAATCTCATACTTTTAATTGAAGACTAGTATTTAGTTCCCCGAGTAGAGTAACCTTTTCCCATAATAGCATATGGTACTTTAAATAGTATTAGATGATCAGGCTTCTAAATTTTACTGTAGTAGGGCCTGCATGGTGAATTCAGATCAACTGTGACTTGGGAAGCATGCATAATTTTTATTTAAGCTTAATAAGTTGGGAAATGAGGTGAAAAATTAAATATCCGTAGCCCCTAATGGATTGCAAATGTGAGAATTCAAAAGTAATAAGAAATATAATAATTTTTTATCCCTTTAATTCAAACTTGCGACTCTTTAATAAGAAATATTCGTATCTTAATACATGCATTTAATTTATTTAGAGTTATTAAAGCAATATCCATTTTTGGATAATATGAATTAAAATAATAAAAAGAATATTTATAGTGGACCCTCTTTCGCAATCTCGTTAGTTGGTGCCGCGACTTGCGTTTGCGAGCGGATCATATTGCTTGCCGCCGTATTGCTACAGGTCTTTCGTCGTATGAAGTTCTCGAAAAGGATATATATTAATGTTTGGTTGAAAAAATAACGCAAATTAATTATATTAATGTTTTAAGCTGGTCTCTCTCCTTGGTGGAAAATTGTAAGCCTTTTTCAGCTGCGGAGGAGAAATTGACTTGTAAAAGATAACAGTTAGTTGAAGTTAGCTGCAGCCGTTACAATATTTTGGTGTATAGATATGTTCGCCGCCTTCCGCTTGACCCCGGTGTTCATGGATGGCACTCTACAACAAGAAGAAAACACCTACGACTCATTTATCCACAGACACAAAGACACAAAGAGAGGGGCTCTTGTTCCCATCGAATGCCACTCCAGTGAGGAGTTTTGCGTAGCTTGTCTCTGGCTTTTCCTTCCATACCCGTTCCTTAGCCATATATTTGTGCTTCATTGTAATAATATTACTTAGTTATGTTTGATGCTAATATTTTACGTTGTTGGCAGAGCTTAAATTAGGCAGAATGTTGAGGCACTCAGACCAAGCAGCTTCTCTAAGCAGTAATCTGCAAGCAGTTCATATGAAGAAGGGAGATGGTCCATCGAAGAAGATGCGAAGCTAGAACAGTGCATGAGGGAATGTCCTAAAGATGAGAATCGATACACTTGGGATGAGATTGCGCAGATTGCCGGATTACAGAGGTGTGGGAAGAGCTGCAGGCATAGATGGACAAACTACTTGAGGCCAGACATTAAGAGAGGAAAATTTTCAGAGGAGGAAGAGAAACAGATCATTTACCTCCATTCTCTTTTTGAAAATAGGTAACTAATCTTGTTTGCCTTCATTGAACGAAAGACTGCACACACTTTGTTAATCTGCAATTTCGCTACACTTGGCATAGTTGATCTTAGTTGACAAATATCAGTTTCTGTGATTTATGAGCAGTTAAAGGTTGATTAGTATGGCAAGACCAGCTAATTCTTTCGTGTCCGTTGGACAAAGATTGGTGCCCTTCCGTATAGAAAAGACAATGAGATTAAGAATTGCAGGAACCACGTGAGACTAAGATCCTGTAATAATTTATAAGCTCATCCTCGCCGCCGCCTTGGCCCGCGCCTCCCCCTGCCCCGCCTTCCGCCGCGATCTTGCCGCCCGCACTTTCGCCGCCATGGCCGGCGCGGCTGTCGGCTCCCCTCACACCGACAAGTCCCTCTACGCCCTCCTCGGCCAAGGACGTCGTCGGCATCGGCGCGGCGAGCGTGGGCGCGGCGAGGAGGGCGGGCGCGGCACGCCGCGCGCCGACGCCCTCCGCCGCCGACGCCCTCGCCGTCCTCCATTCGACCTCAGAGGCGTGGGCGGAAGGCGCGGGCGGAGGCGTTGGCGGTGAGCGCAGGCGCTGGCGGGGAGCACGGTGGCGGCGGTGGGAGGGAGGAGGGAAATGTTTTTTTTTTTTAAGAAAGTAGATCTGCGGTCCAAATCGGGGCACCGCCAGTAATTTATAATAATATATATACTTGAGCTAATTGCGCAGATCTTATTCTTTTACGTAGGTGGACAGATATTGCACCTTTTCTGGATAGGAGAACAGATCATGAGATCAAGAACTACTGGAACACACACCTGAAGAAAAAGCCGAAGGAAGAGCTGATCCGATTGGGTATCGATCCAATCACCCTTCCATCGGTACCTGCGGCTCATAATGCCACAAATGGACCATTTGTTGGTAACCCATTGCAGTTTCCTGATCTGATTTCAATGCAAAATTTTCTGATGGAAGAGTTGTCTCCTTCCACCTCCTTGCCTAACACCGGAGGCCGTGTAATTTACCATTCCGATTTTGAGAGTCCTGTTAGAAGACATCTGGCAGATCATGCTGCGCAATTACCTCAAGCTCAAGAGGATCTTGCTGCGCAATTAGCTCAAGTTTATGAAAGAAGCATACGAGATCTTCGCCATGTACAAGCAAAAGCTCAAGCTCAAGAGGATCTTGCTGCGCAATTAGCTCAAGTTTGTGAAAGAAGCATACGAGATCTTCGCCATGTACAAGCAAAAGCTCAAAACTCACCCTCATGTATTCATGAGAAGAAAGCATTCATGGACATTCTCAAATAATGTCCTCCTTGATGAAATATATGACATAATATTCGATATGATGAGGGTGAAGGCTAGGTTAGGCGGGAAGCTGGTGCCAGTGAGATGTGTTGTTGTGTTTCGATCTTTAATCATGCTTTTGTGAATAAAGGTTGGTTCTTGTTGTGTTATTGATGGATTTCTACGTTAGTTTTCCGCTAAAATTTGATCTTTAAACATGCTTTTGCGAATAAATATTGGTTCTTGCTGTGCCATTGATGAAGTTCTCTATTAGTTTTCTGCTAAGGTTCGATGTTTGAACATGCTATTGGGAATGAATAAAGGTTGGCTCTTGTTGTGTTATGGATGAATTTCACTATTGGCTTTCTGCTAAAATTCGATCGTGGAATATGTATGATTTCTGCTGTAGTTATCTATTAGTGCATCAATTTGTTCTGCTATAATCTTTTTATAAGTTTGGAACAAAAATTTAGCAATTTGGTTTATCAACTTATTCTGCAAATTGATATACTAAGTATAGATTGTAGCAGAATCTTTTGATTTTGCATAATTGTCTCTTAGTTCATCAATTTATTCTACTTTATTAAATATTTTCTGATCACAATAATTGTACTCAAAAGATTCCATCTTTGCAAGGTTTATATTTTCCCGGCGGCAAAACCATCCAAAAAATCGACTATATATATGATCATGACATATAGATGAGGATTAAATATCAATAAAGGGTTAATAATGCTAATATTATTGACTAGGTGTAAATTCTTTATTAGTCCTGCATTTGTTAATGACCCTATCATTATGATCTTTATTTGGCACTGGAGGGGGGACAGAGATGGGAGCAAGAGGCCAGGAAGGGGAAGGTAGGAAGCTGGCTGGGATGGGGAGAAGTAGGGATTCTAGGGAATTAGAGGTGAATGGTTGGGAGGTTGAATCTAATTCATCTCTGCATCTTTTTGAACTAACACATGTGATCTCATTAACTAAAATATTGTTTGAGATGTAATTGTTCTTTAACACTATAAATCTAAGTTAAAGTTTCTGTAAGCCCCTTTTTATCTTCTAAATGCCTTGATTTTATACGTTGTTGATTTTTGAGATGGTTTTGCTGCTGTTATGGTAGAAGTTTTGCAAAAGATGGTATCATTTGAGCTGAATTGATATCTATTTTCGTGGTGCTTTGATTTTCCGTAATTTGGCTTATTTGTTCTCGATTTAGTGTTGTTGAATGGTGATTGAAGTGAGGTTGGGATATTGTACATTTTGTTATATGCAAAAAAGGGCGGAGGTAGACTGAAAAGAACTTGGACAAAGGTCATCACCAAGGCTATGGACTTCTCTTATTTGCTTTATATGGAATATTGGAATGGTGGAATAGAATCCATTCCTGGACTCAATTTGGGATGAGGTGGAAGAAGGAAAGTGTGCTTTGATGATGAATTTTTCTTCTTCGTTTTCTTAGGGCAGCAAAAGCAGATCTTGGAGATGGAAGATCCGTCACTAGATCAACAGCTTCTCAACTCCATACGTTCCATTGTTCTGAAAGAATCCGAGGATCTAGAGGGGAGGCTTGAGAAGATATCTGGTTATGACTTCAATAATGGTGTTGATTACAGTAAAATTTTAAAATCTTTGATTTCAACGGGGTTTCAAGCCTCTAATCTGGGAGAAGAATAGAAGTTGTCAATAAAATGGTGAGTATCTTATGTTGTGTCTTTAACACTTATTTTTAATTGCTTTTGGTTTTGTGTTGTTTTTCATCTTGTTTCTTCTAATTGAAAGCTAGACTGGAGCCTGCCTGATGAGGAGCCATTGGAAGACTGTAGTGAGATGGAGAAAATTCCCAGTGTCAGAAAGTCCATCAAATGCAAAATATTTCTGGGTTTAACTTCAAATTTAATATCTTCAGGTGTACATGATATTGTCCGCTACCTTGTTGAGCATAAAATGGTAGGCTATTGACAGTAATTTTTAAAATCTCATGTAGTATGAGGCTCAAAGAATTCATGCAGATTCTTTTGTTATTAATATGTTAACATGTCATGTTACTGAAATAATTTTGGCCTTTAAGATACTTAAATCACTCAAGTACCATGCAGATGATAGTTGATACCTTAAGGATCATAAATAAAATGGAAATCCTAAAATGTGAATCATGCTGCATGCTTGTGTGCACCTCATTACACATATTTCTCCGTGATCATTTCATTATGTAATGGTGGTTATTAAACAGCAATTGTTTGGTGTCTATTGAATTATTCAAGAGAAGCTGGAAATTCACATAATCATGATCCTTCTTTGTGTCATAGTTACTGGAGCGAACATTGTAAATGCCTGTTTACAATTTCATTTATAATTTTTTAATTGTCAATATAAGGAAAAGGAGAAGAGAGAAAGGCATGGTATTTGACAGGTCTTCACAAATAATTGCCAACAGTAAGGTGGCTATTATGTATAGAAATTAGGAAAGTTTTATGCGGTTTGTGTTTATCATTCCTATTTTTGCTTCATTATCCTCAGCATGCTGATACATGAACATACATGTTCGTGTATGTTGGTTATGAAAGTTGCATTTACCATTTTGAATGGCCATTTTTACATACAAAAAGAAAACAATCTCAGTCTGTTGTTGATCATGTTTGATTTTTTCTTTAATGTGGCTATGTTCCCTGGAATCTGTATTCAGTTACTTTGGCTTTGTACAATTACACCTCTTAAAAGCTTGTATTATTAGTTGGTGGATTTTGAAGGCTTAATCATTTTTTTGGAGTTTTCACTATCTCAACAGTACCATTTGGGAAATGATATCCCCATTTATTGTAGTTTAACATGGTGCTTTATTAGACTTCTAATATGAGTTTATTTCCCCTCTTTTGGGTTTTAGAGTTGTAGCATGTGACAGTTTTAATGTGTATGCAGGTGGATGTCATAGTGACTACTACTGGTGGCATTGAGGAAGATCTAATAAAATGTCTAGCTCCAACTTTTAAGGGTGATTTTACTCTTCCTGGAGCTTTTCTTAGGGCCAGAGGACTGAATCGGATTGGGAACTTATTGGTACCTAATGACAATTATTGCAAATTTGAGGATTGGATAAGTCCAATCCTGGACCAAATGCTGCTTGAGCAGTCCGAAAAGGTCAAGATCTCTGTAGCATTTATTTGTTCATTTTGTAGATTCTTGATTATTTTAATAACTTTCTGATTCCTTCTTGTGGGGAATCCTGATTTTAACCTTCTTTGGCGAGCACAAATTCTTATTAGTACCTTCAAGTACTGAAGTTATTTTTTTGTGGCTTAACAATTTGTGAAAGTAATTAACTAGATGTTCCATCTGGTGGTTCTTTCTAGTTTTATTTTTTGCTTGTAAAAAAAAGTTAGCTTCCTTACTAATTTTTATTCTTCATGGACTGAAACTAACTTTGGCTGTTCTGTCCTCCCTACCACAGTCTTCTCTTTGAACCGGATTACCTACAGTAACCTTATGATACTAGGTCTTGTCTTCAGGGTATCCTGTGGACACCATCTAGGCTGATTGCTAGGTGTCACAGGTTTAGCTGGTGGGACGATCGGGAGCTAGGGTTTGGCGGTTGTCCCTAGATAATCCCGCGCCCAATGCGGATAATCGGTGTTATTCGTGTGGTGGAACAACCTACCCGAGCAGACATCAGAGTTGACGGGCAATTGGGGAACCAACAGGTGCAGTCGGTTCCGAACATGGGCAAGTCCAGGAGCATGTCGGTCGTGATCAAATGCAGACTCAGCATGACCAAGCCGGGTTTGAGGTTGATCGAGGGCATCGGGATCCAAGTGAGTTGGGAGCCGGCGTTGTGTTCTGGAGCTGCTGAGTTGTTGGATCGGAACATGGGCTAGGTGCACCAGGGGTATTGGAACTCCAAGAGTTTGGGATGACGTCACAGGGCTACTCTGGTCCATTGATGAAATAACCCAAAGGTCAAGGGCAGATCTGGACTCATTCTTGTTGGTGACGTGTTTGGTGAAATCTGGTTCGTTGATGTGTTGATGAACGTCCAGGATCAAGCATTGGGTCATGCCTCAATTGTCCAAGCCAAGTCTATAAATAGGGACCTTCATTTGGTGGTGAAGGTAGAGAAGAACAAATCAGATCAAAAGTGATCAAGTGTGGGTGAGTGCCTCCCTGCGTGGAGAAGTGAGGTAGTGTCGGGTAAAGGGGATTGCCGGTGTGTGGCTGCAACCAGCCTTGGTCGGGGCCAAGTGCTGGGCACACCCGGTAAGCTGTCGGTGCAGCGTTGTCCACCTGTGACCGAACCACCCAGTTCTATTCCAGCAGCCTCGAGCCTGCGTGCCGAGTGCTGGGGAAGTCCTGTCGAGTGTGTGTGTCGAGAGGCCAAGTCCGTGGGTTGTGTCCACGACTTGCTGGTAGTCCAAGGGGGGTTGGATTACTATTCCTTGTATTCATACTAGTAGAATATAGGTTGGACTTAAGTCCGTAAAACAACTGTGTGTACGTTGGATTTGGTTACCGAGTGCTGGTCGGGTGATTCCTTCGGCCAGGGCGTGCCGGCTGTGTGTGGGTGAGCCGGGACAGGAACGTGCAACAGGACCTTGGTGTTCGAGCAGCCTGTCCGAGTAGGACCAAGCTGTGTTCGAGTAGTGTCCAATCTTGTGTTCGTGAACCGGGCACTTGTCCGGTTGTGTGCGAAGTGGGTGTCCAGTAGGGGGCTGTGCAGTATTCCGCACCTTGCACAGTGCTGTAGGCTGGTGATTCCGAGGAGGAAACACGCCGCACGAGGGACGATTAGGGCGAAAAATAAAACCCTAAATCCAACCTTGTGACACTAGGCTTGGTAGAGAAATTGGTGATAGGAATTCATATTTGTACTGGGCTTATAAGGTACGTTTGAAAAGTTCACTTTGGCAGTCATATTTGATTTTCTTTGAAGGTGAAGTGTCCTTCCTAGTTTTATATAAAGGTCTGTTTCTAGATTGATTAATCAATGCATAATGGTCTTTTTTTTCCTTGTAATTTTCTGTGATTTTCAATATTTATCTTAAATCCTCAACTATTTGAAATCCAATTTCAGTAGTTATTTTTCTATTATTTGCACCATTTGAGCTTGTTTATTAGTTCAGACTTGATTATTGAAAAATAAGATAAATGATGGCTTCAGTTTTATTTTGATTTTTGTGCTACAATTTATGATATCGTCAATCAAGGTTTAGCTCTGAGCACGGCTACTTCTTGTTCTTGTTTTGGGCTTTTAACTCCTTATTTTGAAGATGTGAGGTACGCATTTTAATGATAAGGTGCAGAAATCAAGATTCTCCAACTATTAATCATGTTTGGATGCCCTCTCTTTTTATGTTTTGTTTATGAGTGTTGTGTGAAGCTTAACGGTTGTTGCTACTAGAGTGTTAGTATTGGCTATAAGTTATGAACCAAGAGCTATGCTTTCTGTCATTATTTAATGAATAACTTACAGATAAATGGCTGTTTCATCCCTTAAATACGTTTTCCTCTTCTTTTTGTCATAAGTTTATAATTCTATATGTAGATATACCTTGTCTGTGCCTATTTACCTTACCATCAGCTTGGCCAGGTGTATGGGTTCCTCTTTAAATACCGTTTCACATTTTTCTTCAATCTTGTGCAGAATAATATACCAGTTTTTTGCCCTGGCTTAACGGATGGATCACTCGGTGATATGTTATATATTCACTCAATTCGCAACCCTGGGTTAGTGGTAGATGTTGTCCAGGGTAAGCTAGTACTGAAACTTGTGATTGTTGTGTTGGTCATCCTCCATGCTGACATTTGGATGTTGCAAGTTGAGCAGACATAAAGGCAATGAATGGTTAAGCTGTGCATGCAAGTCCTCGCAAGACTGGCATGATAATTCTTGGAGGTGGCCTACCTAAGCACCACATATGCAATGCCAACATGATGCGGAACGGTGCTGACTATGCTGTTTTCATCAATACCGCCCAAGAGTTCGATGGCAGTGATTCTGGTGCTCAACCTGACGAAGCTGTGTCGTGGGGCAAAATTCGGGGTTCAGCAAAAACCATTAAGGTCACCCTCCCTCCTCTTTGTGTGTGCTACGTGACACCTGAGAGATTGAAGGATTTTTACTTTTTTTCTTAAAGTGTTCTCTTACCAACTTTTCTGTCAGGTTCACTGTGATGCAACAATTGCTTTCCCGTTATTGGTGGCCGAATCTTTTGCAAGAAGAGTTACAAAATCAACCAATAAAGATACTAATGAGGATTAAAGCTTTTAAATTGTTCAAATTGAGCGTTTATTTCTTCTGGTTTGGATATGTCAAGGAGGGAAGTTGACAGAATCAGATTATTGGCGTACTCCTCAACTTGCAATAACCTCAAGGCAGGAACAGCTCTATACCTGTTAATGTATTATAGCTCAACTATATGCTTGCTACATATTTAGAGCTTCAAGACTTATTTATGTATGATTTTTGTCCTATGATTTGGAGCCATTGTAGGCCCTCGTTCAAACGTGACCGTTTAACCAAATTCACATCCAGGAAGTTACTTGTGCTTTCATACGTGTTAGTATTATTCTGGTTCAGACTGGAGAATTTGAAGAGGAGGATGACCCTCAAAACTTCCATGATATTGAATGAAATAGCTAATGTGCTTCGTATGAGCTGACCATTCGCTTAAATCACTTCCTCCCCTCTTCACTTAAATTCCACACAATTTTATGGATCTTCAAGTGTGAATTAGAGGTTTCGCTACCCCCTCTCCCCTCCACCCCCCCTTCCTAACTTACCCCCCCACCTAACTTAGAATTTTATTCAAATCCAAAAGTATAAACATGAATGTTCATCTCTTCTAGACATTATTTTGAGTGTATGCCCTCAATAAACTATTTTAGTTATATGTGCCCTTAGCCTCCTGCGCCACCGATGGATATTAATATAGAAGTATAAACATAAAAAGAAAATTTACTAAAAAATGTACTTTTATTCATAATTTATAATTTAAGATGACTATTTCATATATTTATTTGCGTAGGGGAATGAGGTGAACAATTAATTGACAGATTTACTCTCAAAAAATATACGTAGGCCATGTTGAAAATGGAATTAGAGAGTTCTCTTGGAGGGGGCAAACCCATCAATTTAATTTAGCATCTATTCGGATTAAATCATAAATATGAAAATTATCCCCTAGAATCATAAATTTTAAATAAAGTACCTTTTTTGTAAATTTCTCATGCAACAAATTATCCTTTTCCTTTGAAAAAATTAGACAAGATGTCATGCCTTCTAATAGTACAGATAAATGTTAATTTTATAGATAAACTTTCGTTGAATATTAAGATAGACTATAATAATTTAATATCATAGATATAACTTTTGATTGACGTTAAAAATAGATTATAATTGAATAAGAAGATAAAATATAATAATTTGATTTATTTATTATTTATTATTTTTATTTTAGTTGGTTAAATTTCCTACTTTAATGAGAGACCTTTTTATTGATAAGAGTTTTCATGGATAAATTTTCATTGAATCATGAAGTAGACTATAAAATAATCTAATACTTAGATATAAATTTTGATTAACTTTAAAGATAAATCTTAATTGAATAAAAAATAAACTATAATAATTCAATTTATTATTTTTAAAAATTTTTGTTATATTTTGATTGGCAGTATTGAGCTCCCCAAGTAGAGTAACTTTTTCCCATAATAACATATGGGACCCGCATGGGGGATTCAGATAAATTGTGCCTTTCATCATCCCTCACCATCGGTGCATGACTTTTCCAGAGTCACATCAATTTTTCGATTAAAAAATATATTTCAAAGATTTGATACTTGGAAAAATGCTGCAGTGCGCTGCAGTGTTTTTGCAGCGCACTGCAGCGACGGCCACGTGGGCCGTTGGATGAAAATCCAACGGCCCACGGGCCTCAACACGCACCCACACCCGCCCGACCCGTCTAACCCGTCCGACCCGCCGACCGCCCGTCCGACGCCCGCCCGACCCGCCGCCCGCCCGACGCCCCGCCCGCCCGACGGCGCCCGCCCGACGCCGCCTGCCCGACGGCGCCCGCCGACGTCGCCCGCCGCCGTGCGTCCGACCCCCCCCGCCGAGGCTTCCCTGGCAAGCGCCGCCCGCCGGACCACGCCCGAGGCCCTGCGCCCGGCTCCCCACGCCGACCGACCGACCCTACCACCCCGCCGCAGGCCCGCCCACCCGCCCCAAACACGGCGACCCCGCCCGCCCCCCCGCTCCCTGCCGTGGCCCCCAAGCCGCCGCCCCTCTGACGCGGCCGCAGAGGTGGTGTGGCGAGGGCGCCAGCAGGGGCGGAAGCGGTTGCAGGCAGCTTGGGGGCGGTGGCGGAAGTGGCGGTGGCGCTGGCAGGGGCGGCGGGTGGTGCCAGCCGGGGGCGAGAGGGCGCGGATCGGGGGTGGCGGAGAGGGGTTGGCGATGGGTGGCGGGCGGGGGCGAGGGGGCCGTGGCTACAGGGCGTAGGGAGGCGCCGACGGGGCATGGGAGGCGGGCGAGGGGGCCGCGGCGGAGGCCGCCGGCTGGTCAGGCGGGCGGGCGGGCGGGCGAGCGGGTGAGCGGGCGGGTGGGCGGGCAGGCGGGTCTGGGCGGGTAAGAGGCGGGCCTGAAGCTCCAATAAAATCTGGGCCGTTGGATTTCAATCCAACGGCCCAGATTCACTGAGCTGCTAGTGCGCTGCATTTCATGCAGTGCACTGTAGCCGGACTCTTGATACTTGATGGGGTCCTATAAACTTTTACATTTCACACGTTTGCACAAAGTGCATACAAATTCCAACATCCAGATTCTATTTAAACACCCACGTATCCACTGACAGTGCACCCGAATGGTAGGTCAGTTGGGAGTTTCATATGTCTTTTCTTTCCATACCCGTTCATTAGCCATATTTGTGCTTCATTGTAATACTTGTACTTAGTTATGCTTGATGCTAATATTTTACATTGTTGGCAGAGCTTAAATTAGGTAGAATGGTGAGGAGCTCAGACCAAGCAGCTTCTGGAAGCAGTGATCTGCATGCAGCTCATGTGAAGAAGAGGGGATGGTCCAGAGAAGAAGATGAGAAGCTAGAAAGATGCATGTGGAAATATCCTAAAGATAAGAATCGAATCAGATGGGGTGAGATTGGGAGGATTGCCGGATTAGAGAGGAGTGGGAACAGCTGCAGGCAGAGATGGACAAACTACTTGAGGCCAGACATTAAGAGAGGAAATTTTTCTGAGGAGGAAGAGAGACAGATCATTCACCTCCATTCTCTTCTTGGAAATAGGTAACTAATCTTGTTTGCCTTCTTTGAGCGAAAGACTGCACACACTTTGTTAATCTGTAATATCGCTACACATGGCATAGTTGATCTTAGTAGATTGGTGCCCTTCTGTATAGAAAAGACAATGAGATTAAGAATTGCAGGAACACCAACCACTTGAAACTAAGATCTTATCAGAATTTATTAACTCATCCAGGACACTAGTCTCATTAACTGGCAGATATATATTCGTTTCTGTGATATTATATGTTTCTATACACATATATATACACACACACATGGATTTTATAATTCTTATTCTTTTACGTAGGTGGACAGAGATTGCAGCGTTTTCTGGATGGGAGAACAGGTAATGATATCAAAAACTACTGGAAAACACACCTGAAGAAAAAGCTAATCGGATTGGGTATCGATCCAATCACCCATCTACCGGTACCTGAGGCTCATAATCCCACAAATGGACCATTTGTTGGTAACCCATCGCAGTTTACTGATTTGATTTCAATAGAAAATTTTCTGATGGAAGAGTTGCCTCCTTCCTCCTCCTTGCATAACACCGGAGGCCGTGTGATCAACGATTTCAATATTGAGAGTGCTGTTAGAAGACCTCAGGCAGATCATGCTACGCAGTTAGCTCAAGTTCATGAACGACGCATAGAAGCTCTTCTCCATTTACAAGCAAAAGCTCAAAGTTCACCCTCATGTATTTATGAGCAACAAGGAAGCATTCATGGACATGCTCAAATAACGTCCTCCTTGAGCAGTGATAATGCTGGTCAGTATCCAACTCAAATGCAAAGCAACTCAGATCTTACGAACATCTTCAATCCTGATCCCAACACTTTCTCTCAATCTGATTACGTGGGTGGTAATTTTGAATATGTGCAAGATGCATCACAAGCTACAAGTACGTTCCCTATTCAACCCCAAGTCCCAACTGCTCGGATTACCTCATGTGTTTATGAGCAACTGCCGTAAGCTAGCTGGACTACGGAGAATTATGGGCAAGTATGTGGCAACAAGGCATGTTTTGAGTAGGGTATGCAACCATGCATAAACTTCCGTTTGCGTTTATCTTATTTTTTTACTCCCAGAGACTTCAATTTGATGGCCTTGGACGCCGCTGTTGTGTGGGTTTTTCCTTTTTTTAATTTAAGTGCATGTTATGTTGTGATCTTGTTGCTAGTCAAAGTTTCCTGGCAATTATATTGAAAAATATTAAGATAAACATTTTTATTAAATATTTTTAAGAAGAATAGAAGTTTATTGCTGTTATTAGTTATGTATTTTTGTATATATCACATATATTTTGAAATCTAAGATATCCTGAAACAAGAGAAATAGCAGCGCGTGTCAGCTTTTTCGCTCAGCGAATGAGAGATCAAGTGATCGGAAACGATGTTGTATTTTTGTGAGGTTTGAAAGTGGAGAACGAACTGCCCTCTGTGGGCACATAGGATCAAACATTAAGCAGCACTCTCTTGACAGACTTTGAGGAATTTAATTTTGTGATTTGATGGGCTCAATATTTGTTTGAATTATAGTTTTATTAGTAGTTATAAGAAGATTTATGGTTATTTTTTGAGATTCACTATTGATTAAAAAATAATTTGTGATTTTGAATCTTAATTTTATTATTAGTTAGAAAAATCTTAATTTTTTATTAATCAGAAATTTTAATATTATTCTCGAAGATAACTTATTGGTTGAAAGCCTACAATTAAAATGATGAAAGAAACCTTTGCTTTAAAAGTGAAGGTGGATATAAGAGATTGATCTCCTCTCCCCCTTGGACTTATAAGAGGACGAGAACAACGTTGTGTGTTACTTCATACGATACATGATACATACATACATACATATATATATATATATATGTGAGGGAAAGAGAAGTGAACGAACGGCGAATACTTAGTTGTACTAAGGTGGAGGGGAGCACGAATCTCCTCTGGCGCTCCCAAATATCGGTGCCACCCGTGCGCCGCCAACGAGATTTGAGCCTCATTTCCCAAAATATCTGTACAAATTCTTGTAATAAGGATTGAAATCGTAAAATTACCAAAATTGGGTTATTTTATTGAATTCATAACTCCTAACTAACTTATACAAAACTCCAGTTCGATTTTGTTAATTATATTTATAAGAAGAGAGCATATGAAAAATGTCATGGATTTTTTTGTCCCCGTGCATATGAAGTTTCGGATTTAATACCAAACATTTTAGTAACAAATTCAATAAATTTAAGTATAGTGCTTGGTGTATCAAAAAAGGGTGTGTGTGGTGATTGGTTGATTTCAAGAAAAGATTTCCGGGAAGGAAAAGACTGGGTGTGTTTGTGTCAAAAGACTGGGGGTGTGTGTGAAAAGACCACTCTTTTTTGTATGAGGGGGGGGAGGGGTTAGGATCCACTTTGACTCTTTGACCCGGTGGAGGGAGTAAACGTAATACCTTTTAAAATAATATTATCACGTTTACGCATTGTCAACTTGGCTTGTATCCTACCATCTTTTATTCTTTTACCAACTCTTGGTTCCAAGATAATTATTTCCATTATGTCATTCGTAATTCTGTAAGAATAAACTTGGCCAACTCGGCTTGTATCCTATTATTTTTAATCTTTTACCTTCTTTTGAATCCAAGATAATTAATTCCATTATGTCATTCATAAGTCCGTAAAAATAAGCTTTGGCCAACTTGGCTTACATCCTATCATATTTAATTCTTTTACCTTCTCTCGAATCAAAGATAATCAATTCCATTATGTCATTGTTAAGTAGTTTTTTGTAAAGGACATTTGACCATCCAAAGTAGTTCTGTTATTTATAATTATTGTTGGGTGTTTTGGACTAAAAAGAGACTTCAAACAAGTATTATGTGTCTTTCTAAATCTAAAAGTTAAAAAATAATTTTTTTCCATTAATTTATTTATAAGCCACAAACCTCGTCCACGACCGATATAAGGCTAATCCAACAATTTCTCCTTTACACATTGGACAAAGAATCAATGCCCCACAATCTCCCTTTAACAACTTCAGACAGAACTCATCATTGTCTCATAATTTCCGGTTAACAAAATTAGATAGAACTTAGAAATCCGTGAAGGCTTCTACAATTAGTGTGGGCAAACATCAAGCCAACCATAGTCCTAGAAGAGACTTGAAATAAGTATCATGAGCTACTCCTAATTCAAAAGCTCGTTAATGAAATAAGCTTTGTCATTAATTTATATACAAATTACCAACCACATCCATGATTGATGTTAGACTAATCATATAATTATATAAATCCTAATTAAAAATAA
The DNA here is from genome assembly GCA_033002965.1 of Piper betle. Taxonomy (NCBI): domain Eukaryota; kingdom Viridiplantae; phylum Streptophyta; class Magnoliopsida; order Piperales; family Piperaceae; genus Piper; species Piper betle. Next base: position 37,819 of record JAURVB010003534.1, read on the forward strand.
TGTATCTTTGATGCCTGCTCGGCAAGCAAAATGGAAGAAGAATATATATATCATATTGAAATAACTAATTAAAAGCCCACCTTTGATCCAAGAATTAAGGGATAGAGTTTTAAATACTATATCGTACCACCTGGTTATACCCGGTATGTAATACCCCAATTCGGCCTGAAGGGATGGATCGAACTGCGATTTTATAAGTTGGAAGTTACTTGTTGGGCTATTGTTTACATGTTTTACGAAAACAGATCCCAACCCTTCAGGAGGTTTAAGATGGACACCATACTCAACTTTAATAAAATGTGTGCAAAGTTCATATTACATAGGACGAGAGTAAAACACGTGATCCGAGTCAGAGTTTTATACTTGTGAACTAGTCAATTCAGTTGTCGGTTCAAATCGAGTCAGTTTCAGAACAGCTTTGCTTAGTCAAGGCTGGCTGTGTGTTATGAGCCATGAAGGTCATGTGTACCCAAGTATATAATAAAAACGTCAGTAACACAACAGGAATATGAGTTATCAAAATATACGACAATATGCCAGTTTATTTTTTATTTTATATAGTGGATCGTAGAATTAGATTGAGGTCGTTATCACGTTCGGAAGTAATAGTTATCATTTTTGGGTGGGTTAGTAGGTTTAGAGCATGTCATTCGACTTAGGTCGATATTATTTTATTTAATGGTATTTTATTATATTTTATTTTACATTTTTAGATTTATTTATTATTATTGACTCGAGTATAGACCGAGTCAAGTTTTATTACAAGAATACCCTTGCATGCGTAGTTTTCTTTTCTTGAGCTTTCCCGGCTGACACCTTCTCCAACCGACTTTTCCTCTCCTGACAACTCCCCACCCCACGCCTTCACCACAGGCCTCCCTCCTCCGGATTGCACCTGTAACACCCCAAATCCGGTTCACGCTCGTGAACCGAACCGGCATGTTACAGGCCCCGGTTAGGTCGGCTAACCCGAACCTAACTCATGTGGATCCAATCTCGGCGTCTTAAGATGAAGATACGATCCATCATGAATGAATAAATACGCAAAATCCTAACATGGTACTACATGAATGACAAGCAATTCAAAATACACACCAATACAGTTACGATCAAAATTCTGAAATAAAACAGACAGGGTCTCCCCTAAAAGTGCGATTAGGGTCCACCCTGTGAAAATAATATATACAAGTATATAAGCATATATCAACAATTTCATTACACACAATCTGATATACTATAAGCTCATTCTGGAACTTGGGTCCTAACCCATCATACTTTTGCTGCGCTACTGTGATCATCTCATTTCGTATCATTATCATGCCTCAAACATTTAATCATAGCATGTTTATTAAACAACATCATAAACAAAACATGAAACATTCAATCACCCAATATGTGTGTGCAGAAGACCTTATTGCTCCTCCGTCCCAGCCGGCACATCCATCTCGTGCTCATCACCTACATATATATAAGAAAAACGTCAGTAACAAGCGTTACTGGTCCGAAAAGAAAATAACTATAGCAAACTGGCTATGAGAGCAAACTCTCATATGAAAGAAAACCATATACTTCCTCAAGAACACTCTGAAGGGCACTACTGAGGAGCCACTGGGCTGCAGACCCGGTAGCATCCCGAACTTACTGCTCTGCTGCTGGTACTGTGCTACTCTCAGCACTTCTTTTTCAGTACTTCTCGTGAAACTTTATCCTAAGCCCTCTCCTTACCTCCATATTTCTCCTGGCCTTGAGCACGAAGGCCGAGTACTCTCAGGCAGTCGCCTTTAGTACCCTTTGAACCACAAGTCCGGACATGCGCTGTACTAAACAGTACCCGTAAACCTCCACGTTCTCCGGGTGTGAGGAACTCAAACGCGGAGTTGTCAGGATCCCTCGGGAATGGAACAGTCCGCTGGCACTAATCCAGAGCCCGCTTTGACTGTCACGGCATCCTCTGCATGGTACGTGCAGTCGGTTTCTCCATCTCTCGTCTCACTGAAAACTCGATAAAACTATATATATAGGCCTGGGAAGGGATTCATATAATAGGCCCGAAGGCAACTTGTGGTGGATCTTGTTTTCGAAATCATCCTCGAGGGATCTCATCCTCGAGGGGTTATTAATCCGGAAAATATTCGGTTAAATGACCCGAGTTAAGTGGGATCCAATAAAACACCACTTAACCCGTCCTGCAAATAATAACATAAACATACAATAGAAAAGCGTAAAACAAGACGAGTCCTAAACGGACCTGGTAGAAGCTCCAAGCGTGTCATCGCGCCTAGGCGGCGAACTCCTACTCCGTACCTACACATCAAAACTAAACACTAACGCCCGCTAACTAAATGATGCATCAAACTCAATAACATCACAATCACAATGCAAGCATCCATCAACATAACAATCAGAAAATCATAAAACTAATTAATCCTAGCTCATCCTATTCATACTAATTTTATTATATTTTCCTAAGTTACATTACTCGATTAGCATGCTCAACTCGATCTACCTCATTAGATTACTTATTATTCATTCTCCCTTAATCTCATCATACAACTTATCATTTCATCCCTAATTAGTCATTAATCACCTCATGTAACTTATCACTATCAATCACATCAATAAATCAATCCTACAATAAATCAATCCTAGCATGCTGTGCTAGCACTCATCATCAATTTTAAATAAATCGATCGGAGGTAATTATACCTCACGTCGTCGGCGATCGGCGACGGCTAGGGTTCCGCCGCGCGTCTCGGAGCTCAAATTCGGCGCTCATCGGCGTCCGAAGCTCGATCGGGCTCCACTGGGCGAGCCCCGCGGAAGATCCGGTGAATTCTGGCGAATTCCAGAAATTCCGATTTTCCGGCGGTTTTCCGGCAGCTACTGGCGGTTTTCCGGCGACTTCCGGTGGTTTTCCGGCAACCATCGCCTACGGCGTCTACTGGTCGGAAAGGGGTCGTGTTGGGTACCCTCGGAACCGGCTCGACGAGCCCGACTCATCTATGAGGTCGACACGGCCAATGGAGGTGGCGGCTCGCCGGAAAATGCATAAAACAGCGCCGGCGGCAATGGGTGGCTAGATCCGGCCGGCCAGGGCGGCGATGGCCTCCGTGCCGGTCGGGAAGGGTCGCTGGAGGGCTCGAGGGTGCTGAGGCGACCACCTGATCATGGCGGCGACGGTCACCGGCGGCGCGATCGGCAACGGAAGCGCAACGCGGCGCGGCGATCGGCGAGGCGTTCCGGCGTCGCGGCGGCCACATGGTGGCCGGACCTGGTCGGGGCGGCAGGGCGACGCCGTGGCCGGGCTGGGCGGCGTCGATCGGCGGCCAGGCGGCGTCGGCCGTGGCGGCGGTGGCGCGCGAACAGGGGCGGCGCGGGCGAGGGTTTGGGCGCGGGGGAAGAAAAGGTCGGGGTGAAAATGGGTGGCAAACTCGTAAATAATACTTGACTCGTCTCCGGCTCGAGTCAAGTATCATAACTAACTCGTATTAAATCCTAAAAAAATTCATAAAAATCGGGAAAAATCCCGTAAAATCAAACAACACCAAAACAATTATAATGATATGCTCTAGAACTATCAACCCACCCAAACTGCCCGTAACGCGTCCTAACGCGGTAAACGGCCTAATACTAATTCTACGATCCACTATATATAAAAATAATAAAAAATGAACTGGCATACTCTCATATATTCTGATAACTCATTCTGTTCTGCTGTGTTCATGACGTTATCATCATATACTTGGGTACGCATGACCCTCATAGCTCATACACGCGACCGGCATCGGCTCGGTACACGTGTCCTGAAACTGACTCAACTCGAAAAAATAACGGTCGACCCGACCGGTTCTGAATATAAAACCCTAACTCGAATCGTGGGTTTTACAGCACCCCTCATAGCTGCCCAAGTTTTTGGGGTTGCACCCAACCTGACTCAACTTGTAACACCCTAAATCTGGTTCACGCTCGTGAACCGAACCGGCATGTTACAGACCCCGGTTAGGTCGGCCAACCCAAACCCAACTCGTGCGGATCCAATCTCGGCGTCTTAAGATGAAGATACGACTCGTCATGCATGGATGAATGCTCAAAATCCTAACATGATACTACATGGATGACGTGCAAGGTAATTCATACAACAATACGATTACGATCAAAATTAGAAAAAATTCTAAAATACAACGAACAGAAGTCTCCCCTAAAAGTGCAATTAGGGTCCACCCTGTCAAAATAATATATACAAGTATAAATGCATATATATCAACAATTTTATTAACACAATCTAATATACTGTAAACTCATTCTAGAACTGGGGTCTCAACCCACAACACTTCCACTGTGTACTCTATTCATGTTTCACAATCTATCATGTCTTAATATTTAATCATGTCATATCATCATATCTTAAACATTTAATCACACCATTCACAATATAATAACATCATAAACACAATATACTCACCCAATCAACTGACATATGTACAAACGACAATAGTACTCTTCCGTCCAGGCTGGCTCCTCCAACTCTGATTATTAACTACATATAGTATAAAGACACGTCAGTAACAAGTGTTACTAGTCCGGAAAATAAAATAACTATAACAAGCTGGCTATGAGAGCAAACTCTCATATGAAAGAAAACATCATATACTCCACGTGAACACTCTAAAGAGCACTAATGAGGAGCCACTGGCCTGCAGACCCGGTAGCATCCCGAACTTACTGATCTGCTGCTGGTACTGTGCCGCTCTCGGCACTTCTTTTCAGTACTTCACCTAAAACTTTATCCTAAGCCCTCTCCTTACCTCCATAATTCTCCTGGCCTTGAGCACGAAGGCCGAGTACTCTCAGGCAGTCGCCTTTAGTACCCTTTGAACCACAAGTCCGAACATGTGTTGTACTAAACAGTACCGTAAACCTCCACGTTCTCTGGGTGTGAGGAACTCAAACGCGGAGTTGTCAGGATCCCTTGGGAATGGAACTGTAAGACCCCAAATCCGGTTCACACTCGTGAACCAAACCGGCATGTTAAAGGCCCCGGTTAGGTCGACTAACCCGAACCTAACTCGTGCGGATCCAATCTCGGCGTCTTAAGATGAAGATACAACTCGCAATGCATGGATGAATACACAAACCTAACATGGTACTACATGAATGACATGCAAGTCAGAGTACACACCAAACAATCCCGATAAAAATTAAATAAAGTTTTGAAATATAACGGACGGAATTTCCCCTAAAAATGTAATTAGGGGCCACCCTGTCAAATATACATATAAAAATATATGTAACCAACTATCAAACAATGTCATTCACACAGAATCTAATCTACTATATTCTTTTTCCAGTATGGTATCGTATATCAGCTTCGAATTGCTAGTGGTAGTCACAGTATTTTGGTCTATCTTTTATCATGGATATACATTGTTGTGGCAATTTCAGTCTATCTGCTCATTGCCCGCACTGCAGAGAAGTATGCTGCAAAAAATCATATCTACTATCGATCAGTGCAGTTTTTCGTCGTCTGTCTTGTAATCCTGGTGATTATTATACTTGTGCGGTTCACTACTTTTGTGTTAATGGATCTGCTGACAAGCCTTTTGGCTTTCATTCCAACGGGATGGGGTATGATTTCTATTGCACAAGTATTGCAGCCATGCTTACGCCATACTTGGGTCTGGGAAACTGTGGTATCTCTGGCTCGGCTGTATGATATACTTTTTGGGGTGATTGTTATGGCTTCAGTTGCTCTACTATCGTGGTTGCCAGGGTTCCAGTCCATGCAGACGAGAATTCTCTTTAATGAAGCATTCAGCAGAGGTCTGCAGATATCTCGGATTCTTACGGGCAAAAAGTCAAGTGATGTATAAGTCAGGTGTGCTTTTTTATCTAGATGCATAGTCTTCAGTGAGTTGCTTCACTAATGGATATCACATTATATTGCACTTTCCATTTGGGAATAGTTAACATGGATGTTAGTACTTTTCCTTTACCTGCCTTTTAATATGTGGTTGCATCAATTATCTTAATAGGTCAAAGTCTTTTCTGCTTTGGGTCCCACTGGCTTCTATTATTATGTTCAGTGGAGAACTAGCATTGATATATCTATAATTGTTAAAATTGGCACATAATAATGTTAAAATTTGATCCAGTGTGGTTACTTGTAATGATTAACTAAGATAATTGAATGACTGTTTGTATGTTGTTTTGTTACGCAATTAAATTCCTTTTATTATAATTGGAAAGGGGTCTACATATATTCTGGATAATAAAATGCATGGAATTGGTGAAGCTTTGTCTAAAATGGTCTCAACCAGGCATTTTTTCCCAGTGTCCTTGCCATGCATCTATCGATATTGTAAGATTAGCCATTACTGCAAGAGATGCTTGTGTGAATCAAGGGGGCAAAATGTCTCTACTTTAGCTGTCTAATTGGTGATGAAGGTGATGCGCTGAAATCTGTTTTATTCATGTTCGGACTTTGACTAAATTCTATAGGGTATTAGTGTAGTAAAAAATTTGGGTTTTAAGTAGCACCTAATTGAAGGTGATGGTGCACTTACGTGATAAAAGAGGTATTGACGGCTTGCACTTCTTCTGATTTGCTTGTAAGTTCCTAATTTAGGCTTTGTTTAGTAAGAAAGTTGGACCAAAATGAGCCCGTGTCTGGTTAGAGGCTTGTGTAAGCGGTTCGAATGGGCGAAGTTTGGCACATTTGAGGTTCAATTAAACTGCATGAATTGCTTCTCTTCGTCTAAGCATTGAAATTGAACTGCTTCTCTTCAGGTCTATAATTCACTGCCACCTTCATCAGTGTCCTCGTTCCAAGTCAGATTATTGGAACCTGTATGGTTGCGCTTCTCTGGAAAGCATACAAAACAATATGAACCTTTATCAGACTGATTTTTTTCCTAGGAAAATCTCATATTAAGGATCTCTTTCATAATGATTTTTTCCTAGGACATAATATCAATATATAGCTAGTTTTACTTATATTTGCTACTGCTCGTGTTTGTTTTTAAGTAATTCACACATGCTAGAACAGGGTCATTTTTGTTGGCTTAGAGAATTATATGTAGTTGATCTTCGTATGTTCTCATTTGACTTTGTGCTACAGTTTTGCAGGGACAGGTATGTGCAATACTATACAAGATTGAGAAGCTGGTGCAGGGGTGATGTTACGTTGAAGAGGGTAATCGAGTTTTTCCTCCGGTGTTTGTTGTAATTAAGATTTGATATATAACCATTTTATTAAATTTTAGCTGTTGTCGCAGCAGTGTAAGTAAATGGTGATAGGGCATGATTTGGTTCAGTTCGCAGCCTTTTGATAGGTACTATACTAAATACATTTTGGTATTGTTCCCTTTTGGGCGCTTCAGAATATTTTCAAGACGATTCATCCTTATCAAGGGATTCGACTGCCAAGTTGGCGTTGAGACGCCCATGACTCGTATGACGGCATGCTCATCCAATGTGTTAGGAAGATTATATCTATTATAATTAATTGCGTGACTCCTGTGGATAGACTTGACCTTTATTGAAAGACCACTATGGGCTATAGATATCATCACCAAACTGAACTCGAAAGTTTGGGCATTGGAGAGATTATAAATTAGATTTCATTTTTGTTCCGCTGCGTCGGCAACAACCATCTAGAATCTGAGTGTGAACGGATAATTACTATGTAGTAAACCCTAGATACATGTTGTATAGCGTTCTTGAAAAGGTTTTGAAATTGTCAAGATAACCATTACTATTATTAGTATACAGTAAATCCTACATCCATAGTTGCATACTTCTCCATGCTGGAGTCCCTACCCTCGTTAGGTGTCAAAATCGGGTATCCATTGAAGGGTCTATCCGGACTTGAAACGAATCTTGCTGATTAGAGGGGATATGCCTTGTAACGTAGTGAGAGAAGGGTAACTTATTTATGTGATGGAAATTGGAATTGGTCTTCGAAGCCATCAACAGCTCTCCCACAAAGGAAGCGTCAGATCATCCATCAAATCCCAGCCTTCCTTAAGTCCATAAAACACGCGTTACGTTTGTGCATGCGTCTCTTCCTACGTGCGTCTTCCATGCACCCATCCCCGCTAATCCCCTCCCTCCCATCCTCTTTTATATAAAAGCTCCTCGACTCTACTGCCTGGCACCGCCCACTTGATTAAGATTTGAGTGAATAAAACTACACAAAAGAGCGATAGAAAATGGTGAGCATGGGATTGGATCGGATCAATGGAAGTGGTGTTGGTGTGAAGAAGGATCATGATCAGGATCAGGATCAGTGGAACTTTGGTCCCAACGAGGCCCTTGAGGAGGCTGGTAGGGTTTCCATCCGTGGGATGATCGATGCAGTCGCTTCCAACGTCGATCACCTCCATGATCCTCGTCCTCTCATTGCCCTCGGCCACGGAGATCCCGCAGTGTTCTCCTGTTTCCGGACGGCCGCCGTGGCGGAGGAGGCGGTGGCCGACGCTTTGATGTCTGCCAACTACAACTCGTATGCGCCAAATGTTGGCATCCAGTCTGCAAGAAAGTAAGTCTTAATTTATTAATCATTTTTATATGACACCAAGTGCTTTTTTTGGGCTTGTTTACAAGTACAAATCAAGGTTTGCGATGTTAATTTTTTGCATTTAAAATAAAACTAGCCAAAATAAATGTGCAACCGGGTACAATAATGATACATTAAAAACTAAAAATATTAAACAACTATCTTCCTTCTCTTTCTCCACAAAGGATTAAGATTTTCCTCTCGTACCACGAATAAAACTTTCTCGTTGTCCTAAAACTTTTTATAGTTTTCTCGTTAGACTACATGTACAAGTTATTAGTATCGTCACTTTTAAACCATTTGCTAACACTATTTAGTGATCATAATGAAAAAACACTAATAATTTTAAACGAACAAAACTCTTCTAGAATCTCTCTACAAACCTTCATAGGCCATGAACTATAACTCCATTAACCAAGGCCACAGTTCCTCAAACCAAACTCTTGAGCCAAAGCTCTCGATACCACTTATCCAAACTCTCAAAACCACAGTTCTATGAACCAAAGTTCTCAATATCATTTGTTGGGCTCTTTTGACTTTTGAAAAGAGATTTATAACAATCAAAGAAGACTTGTAATAAGTGTCGCAAACATCTCTTAATTTAATAAAGTGACTTTTAACAACCAAACAACCAAAGGAAGCTTACAAAATACATGACTTATAATAACCAAAAAGAGGATTGCATAATAAGTGTTATGAGTTTCTTTTAATCCGAAAAAGAGATTTATAACAACCAAATAAGGCTTGTATAATAGATGTCACGAATTTCTCTTAATACAAAGTTAATTCAACGAATAAGGTTTTCCATTAGCATGCATATAAGTCATTAATGTCATCCGTGACCAATATGAGATAAACCTAACAATCTTCCTTTTACACATACAATCTCGTGACAATCTCTGTTTTATCCGACAGAAGCCTAGGTGACTATGATGATACTTATTGGGATTTTTGTGTGTTAAAATCCCCAAAAAAAAATTGTAATAGATGTTTATTGAGTTTTTAAATTAATATACAAATAATGATAATAAAATACAAATATTATCATGTGATTAAATAAAAATAATTAAATAACAAAAATATACAAAAAAACAAAAGAACAGAGTTTCTTTTAACTTCAACAAGAATAAATATACATCTAGATTAAAAATTTATGGGAAATTTTTGAGTAAAATGATCACAATTTATGGACAAATATGCAATCTTCTATATAAACCCACCCTTTAAAGAATCACAATCTATATAATACAGCCAATAAGAACACCTCTTCTAGAAGCGTATTACGGTGTACTTTTCTACTGAGTTGCACCAGAAAAGACTTTTAGCCTAAATTGAAGAAAAATTTTTTATTTCCTCATCATAGTTAGTTAGGTATTAGATAAATTATTAAATCTTTTTTTTATATCATGGACTTTTAGTTCTATTTGATAGATTTCCGGCACAAATTAACATTCTAATATTCATTATTAAAATATCAAATGAATACTCCTACCTACTCTTCTGAACGAGCCTTACCAAACTTTTGTATGCCTGCCCAATTTATTTTTAACACAGTTGATCATCATGTTTAATCTGTAATTTTCTGCATTGAGCAACAGGGCAGTAGCCGCATACCTCAACAGTGATCTGCCTCACAAGCTTTCAGCCGAAGATGTGTATATGACACTGGGATGCACGCAGGCCATTGAGACTGTTCTATCTGTACTTGCCAGACCTCATGCTAATATTTTGTTGCCGAGGCCTGGCTTCCCATTCTATGAAGCTAGATGTGCATTTGCTGGACTTAAAGCCAGGCATTTCGATCTTCTCCCAGATCAGAATTGGGAGGTCGATCTTGAAGCTGTGGAGGCCTTGACTGATAGCAATACTGTTGCAATGGTCATCATCAATCCAGGAAACCCATGCGGAAATGTTTACTCATATCAACATTTGTCCAAGGTTAATTAGAACATTGTAAATGCTAGATATATATATATATATATATATATATATATATATATATATATATATATATATATATATATGATATATATAGCCTTATCAACATATGACCATGTTTTTTGACTGTATGTGTAGATTGCACAGACAGCAAAGAGGCTGGGAATTCTTGTGATTTCAGATGAAGTGTATGATCATATCACATTTGGAAGCAATCCTTTTGTGCCCATGGGGACATTTGGCTCAGTGGTTCCAGTTTTGACACTGGGGGCAATATCAAAGAGGTGGGGAGTCCCTGGTTGGCGTCTTGGTTGGCTTGTCACCGTTGATCCTAATGGTGTTCTCAAGAAAACCAAGGTTATTATTTCTATCTCACGTATCTATAGATCCTTTCTTTTCTTGATTTAAGATGCCCATTCGGAGCTTACTAATTAATGAGAATTTAGTGAATTCCATGCTATCATGCTAACTACTACATTGAAAAATATTGATTGCAAACTGCAAATACAACTTGTTAAAATTTGCAAATTTGCATATGCAACTTGTTTCTGATGATAATTTGACAACTACAGATTGTCGACTCAATCAGAAGCTACCTAAATATATGCGCAGATCCGGCCACTTTTATTCAGGTACTTTTAGAGTACTGATCATGATAAATTTCTAAAATACCTGATTTTGCCAGATTAATGCTTTTCAGTTTTCTGTACAGGCTTTTCTTATGATTCAAAACTGTTTGTTTAATGTGTGAAATATGCAGGGGGCACTGCCTCGAATTCTAGAGGAAACAAAGCCCGATTTCTTCGAAAAAATGCTTGGAATATTGCGTCAATCGGCAGAAATATGCTGCAGCAAATTGAAGGAAATCAAGTCTGTTACTTGCCCACACAAACCGGAAGGGGCCTTTTTTATAATGGTGAAATGATCAATCTCTTAATTCTCACCGCCATAGCTAGACACATGATATCATGTATTTAGTTATTATGGTTGTTAATTTGCATCTTTGAATTCCAGGTAAAATTGAACCTTTCGCTTCTTGAAAACATTTCCAATGACTATGATTTCTGCAGCAAGCTAGCCAGGGAAGAAAAGATAGTTACTCTCCCAGGTGACAACTCAATTATGGGTCGATTTGTAAAATTGTTTTAGCTAGCTAGAATTGAATATTATTCTCATCTCCATGTTTGGTTTTATGTTTTAATTGGCAGGTAGTGCAGTTGGGATGAAAGGCTGGGTTCGATTAACATTTGCCATAGAACCAGCTTCGCTTGAGGTTGCAATGGGGAGAATAAAGTCCTTTTGCGATAGGCACACAAGGAGCAATTTCTAAACATTATATAATTGAGTGCTAATGCCTATAAATGATTGCAATAATCGATCTTGTAATTCATTGTTAAAGGGTTATTTTCGAAGTCCAAGAAATTTGTCATTAATCAGATTTGAAGGAATTTGTTTGAGATTACTAGTTTAAGTTTGAGTCTAGTTAAGGTTATTAGTTTGCAACATTCACTCCCAGTAAATATATTAGTGTACAACTAAACTATGCAGATGACAAAAGCTGATGTAAAAAAGTTGTACTGATCAAGAATTTTCTGTCATTAAAATCTTATCAATTGTAATGACTTAACTAGTAAAGTAAGTAAACGCAGACTCAAATAAGATTTTACTAACTCCTAATTTCCTCCATCGTCCTTTTGATTTTTTTGACAATGATGAAATCAAGAAAAGAATGCTATATGCAATTTTGGGGTGTAATATCAGATTGTATGAGCTGGCCATAATAAGAAAAACAATAGATATGTTATTCTGTGTAGTATCCACATCTCCTGTTTCATGCTGCCTCTCCGATTTAGAAATTACTCTATACTGGTATAGAGGCTAGAGCACAATACTCTGATTGAGATGTAGATCATAATAACAAATTCCTGATCAAAATAATCTATTGACGCCATTAAAGTGAAGCAGACAGACCCATCCCCTGTTGGTCAGTGTCTTATTACTCAACATCAGCATATCGATTGAAGGTTGACAGGCTCACTATCAGAAAAATAACTGAAATTGCTGTTCACCACACATTACAGAATTTTCAAATCTCAGCACAAACCGAGGAATATTGATGCTGCTCCCACACAAGGGGCCATCCAGGCAAATCCGAAATGGTGATTAATGGGGCATTCACATAAATGCAATTAATCATCATACAGTACAAGGATACAACATAGTTAACAACCACAAGAGTTCGTTTCTGTCAGTAAGGTTCAACCAAGGTGCATAACTACAGTAGAAAACTATGTACGGTAAATGTTGAAGCGAAGACGCCAGAGACAAGTCATCTACATTCACACTCCATCAAAATCTTGTTCATTGCTCACCAAAGTAGAGAACAACAGATGCTGAACATATTGTGATCTCTCTATATCCAGCTCCATTTTCTGACCTTGCTCCTCACTACCAATGAAAGAGTACGTCCTGCAAGAAGCATGCCATGTAAGACAAAAAAGCATTTTAAAGGTTGATGCATGACAATAAATAAGCCTTCAATTGTCAGTAGTTCTATACTTTCTTTTCATTTTTAAGTTAGCTTAATTCTTAATAAGTTATAGGCCTTGACAATTTAGATGATGGGTAAAATGCTAGGTTTGGAAAATTTCAATTCTTTGTCAGTGCTAAAGTTGCTGATTCTGGCAGGTTTAACATTTCCCCAGAGTCGGTGCTAATTCAAGCGGGATTAGCAGACTAATAGAAAAAAATAAAATACTCCAACTTTATGGATTACATTCCTAGATAGCACTGTGACTGAGTTTGTCCATATTACTTGCTGCTAACTAATCAAAACAAATGATAAACTAGGATAATCATCAATAGCAAACAAATGGAAAAAACCAAATATCGATGAGCAAAAGTGGATAGAATAATTGGATTCAATCTTAAATGAAATACTTGGTGAGTGGAATACCCTAGATTTCCTCCCTCACTTCAGCTACATTCTTTGAGGTATTGTCTTCTATATTTTGAACCACTGCTTTGGCAATTTCTTCTATGTTTGATCGATCAAAGTTCCATGCAAGTGATGGAAGTACTTCGGCAAGCTCACTTGTAGAAGTACTGCTTGCGGACTTGTGCCCACTGGCCCCCAAAAGAACTTGCAGATAACTCTCCTTTATGTCTCTAGCACGAACAGACAGAGACTGACTGCTTGGAGCACTAATTCTGTGTAATTTTCTACGACGCTGTACGTAAGCTAATTGTATAGGAAATAGTGGCGTAATGATATGATTTGAATCTTTTGGTAAGAAGACATGAATAATAGCAAATAATGTTCTCCAAGCCTCATAATGTAAAAGAGAAAAGGATATCCTCAACTGACGCCCGTGCTGCTGTGTAATATGATCTACTAAATCTCTGGTAACCTTGAATGAACAAACTGGACAAACCTGCATGGATAGATATGGTAGAACATGTATATCATACATATTAATTGGTATTAAAAAAACCAGAGACATAGGATACACGGATGTTTCAATTTAGTTACTATTAACTATAGAATGAGCATGGAAAGCAACAACTAAAAATTAAGGAATGAAAAACAACACAAGAAAGTAGAATGGCTTGTTACAAGTCAAGTTCATTCAGTAGATTGTCTAATCATTCCCTTCTACCAAATTCAATCAAACATCATTAACCTACACTGGCCTCCTTTAATAAACTCATCCCGCAGATTATCAAATTTCCCAATTTATCACAAAAAAACAAAGTTGTTCACCAGTTCTTCACATACCGTGACCTTGTCGGACTCCAACGAATGCTCATCTTCAAGGTGCGCGCAGAGGGACGCGATGTCATGATCTTTGTCGCAGTATGGGCAGGGGAAGTCCCGCCGGGCGTCGACCTCCGCCTCAAAATCCTCCAATTTCGACCCGTCTTCACCATTTTCACAAACGTAATTTTAAACATCCAAATCCGAAAAAAAAAAAGCAGCATCCACAAAATGACACGAAATTTACAGACACCCGACAAGAAGAAGACCTCCATTTCTGTCGGCGGACGAAGAACTCCGATCTTGCTGCCGGAAAAGATGGTGCTTGGCGCTGGCAAAGAGAGAAGGCCAGATATCCGAATCCATGGAAAACGGCGGCGAGATCCGACTAAAGAAACCTCTTTTAATAGAGAAATTTGCGCATCTACTAATCAAATCATGATTGGAAATTGCGTGTGCATACCATCTGATCGGAATTGGGAATGTGTATGTATGCAGGTGCAAAAAGACAGTGGAAGGTCGGACATGGCAGCTAGGCTGCTGGGAGTAGGGACTTGTAAGAGATGAAGATAGGCGATAAATCGGGTAAACGGTCTGCTGGCTACTGATTGACCATCGTAAGGTCCGGATTGGTCCATCGCTTCATGCACGACTTATATAAAATAAATTTTAATTATATATATAAATTTTAATTGAATAATAAGATAAAATATAATTATTTAATATCTTAGACATAGACTTATTGCCTTTAAAAACATATTTTATTTTAATGAAAAGATAAATTATAATTATTTGATTTTTTTATTATATATATATTTAAGATAATTAGACATATTTTTATCAGAAAGAAATTAGAAATTAAGGTTAGCAAAATTCAAACTCGTGGCCCTTTGCATACGGTATTTTTATTATATCATTTATATTTTTATTGTATTTTGATTGATTAATTTTTCTATTTTTTATCTGAAGCTAGTATTGAGTTCTCTTTTATTAATAAGAGTAGATTATCCTTTAAGAAAATGGATTTTTGCATTATTTTTCGGTGTCATGAAAAGGGCTCATTATTTATGGACTTCATGTTTGATTCAACAACAATTCAATTTGAATTTTGGCTTGAACTCTTGTCTTGGCTCAAAGAATATCATGACCACTAAAAGTATATAAAGAGAAGAAGAAAAGTGGAGGAAATGATGTAAATGGAATTTTTGATATTTACTGGTTTATTTGTTTTGATTGGTTCTGACAAAAAATCAACCTAACTAACTAGAACGGGGTGGTTCAAAGCTCGATTCCATTTGGTACTCAACTCGAAAAAACTTGATTCAATGCTTGACTCGACATTAAATGAACTAGCCCAGACTTGTGCCTTGTTGACTAAGACTTGATTTGAAGCAATATTTTACATAAGGATAAGATTTTTAATCATGTTTAACATAATATTTTATACAAATTTAATTTATTTATAAAATATGATTATATGACAATAATTTTAAATAAAAGTATTAATTAAATTGTCTTTTTATGTAACCGTTTCACCCAAATTAGTTCAAATTAATGGGCTTAGTCATGTCATAAAATAGAATTGACTCTGAGCTGACTTAAAAATATTGATTTAGCTAACCTAAAAAGAAGATAATATGTTTTGATAATTTTTATAACTTGACTTAGAAGTAAATTGTAAAATCAATTAGTATAAAATCATTTATAGAGTTTGACTCGGCAAACTATGTAGTCGAGCCAAAATGAAGTTTTAAAACTATATTAATTCGCAAAGATATAATTACTATAAAAAGAGAGGGAGTTTTTCGTGATGAAGTTTGAATTATCAAAAGATTTTTTGAATGTTTTTTCCTATCTCATCTTTAAACCAACTATCCCAACCAGTGTTAGAAAATACTATTTTTTTCTCATCGAATCCTTACACTTTTGTTTGACCTGTGTCATTGATTAGGAAGTAGACCAAGTTTTTCATGTTTATAGTTTTTTGAATAGAAAACAAATATTATAATTATTATTTCCACAAAATAATAATGTCACACATAAATATGCAGGTAAAACATCTAAATCATCCCTATTATTAATTAA